>JAZKJV010008400.1:0-157439 GCA_037367405.1 Ottelia alismoides
TGAACCTAAGAAGAGTTTTTAGAAGCCATCAAGACAAAAAAAAGCATTGATCATGAAGTTAAAAACTCAAAGCATCAACATCACAAAAGTTCAAAACTCAAAATCAAAAGCTCGAAAGACTTATTGAATGAGAAAATGAAGCCAAGGAAGCGTAAGAATATAGGAGAAGCAAAGGCTCTTCTAAAAAACATGAAGTCTGATGATTTACTTATTTTTTTTTTACCTGAAAAAATTCTTGTAATTATGTTATATATAATTAATTTTCAACAAAATTATTCAAATAAGAATGATACAAGTTACCAAATAAGGATACATAGACGAGTTAGATAAATAAAAAATATGATCTCTATAGTCAGATATTGATGAAGTCCATGATTAACCTAACCACTTCCAGAACACCATTCAAATCTCTATAATATATCATAAAAACAATAATCAAAGAGCATTCATATTTGATTGAATACCGAAGACAAAACTAACTTAAACATAGCCCATCTCTTGAGAAACATACCTTTCATTTTAAATAGACTTGAAATAGAATTTATTTGTAAGATTATACTATGCAAAAAATATACTTATTTTTATAAAATATGAATCAAAATCATATATCATATAAAAAATGAAAAGGAATTGGTGTAATGCTTATTTGTTCTTAGACGGGTGTGGTACATTTAATCATGTAACTGATCCAGTTTCATCCCTACAGTAAGTTTGCAAGCTAGAGTAAGTAAAAGATAAGAAGCAAGGGGGTCAAGAATATCTAACAAACATATAAGGCAACTATCCCGAAACTATTTTCTCTTAATGAAGATAAGAAGAGTGATACCATATTGAGAACAAATTGTGTCGCGTAGGAGGGGGGAGGGTGTTGTATAAGACGAGTGGGAACACCATGAGGGAGGGGTAGTGGGTTGTACTAAGGGCAATAGCATTGTGCAGAAGAGGGTAGTGTCGAAATGGACTAAGAAAGTAGTGGGAGGAATATTGACAGTCAAGGGTGAAATGAGAGGGGGAAACTACAAGAAGAATAATCGAACAAGATTTAAAATTTTACAAGTTATAGTTCCACTTGATTATTTTGGAGAGTTAACATCTGTCTTTCAAGATAGAAGAAAGAGTGGTGGTAGAAGGACTTGTATCTAAGATTAATACGAGAAAAAAAATGAGATGAATGATATTAATTAGAATAAAATGGGGTTGCCCCTTGGGGGTAGCTAACTTGGCTCCCCTGCGTGATTTCGCTCGTTTTTATTTTTTTTTTTTGAAAATTTCTTCTGTGGATTTTCATCAATATATTCCTATATTCTGTCATTCAAATTTCATGTGAAATGAATATTCCTACGGCCTCCATCCAGAAGGGTCGTTTTTAGTAATTCTGTTACCATTAAAAAATGATTGTCTGGATGAAGGCCGTAAAAGTCTCTATTTTCGCACGAAATTTGAATAGCGTGATATATGGATATTGATGAATATTAAAGGAAGAAATTGTCAAAAAAAATAAAAAATGGACGAAATTGCGCGGGGGGAGCCAAGTTAGCTCCCCCAAGGGACAACCCCCATTGACCTCTATTAATTATGGTCATAGAGGAATTTGAAAATGGTGCACATAGATATTATATGTATATATATATATATATCAGTTTGTTTGTTTTTATGCATGTATATGTGTATATATGTGGGTATGTGTATGTACACTAACGGATTAACGGATTGGATTCGATAGGATTTCAGTAAAGATCCGATCCAATCCGTACTTGGGTGGATTGGAAACGTTCCAATCCGATCCATTATAATGATAAAAACAAATTACTCCAATCCAATAGCATCGCATTTGATCAAATTACGGATTTCATCCAATCCATGTGCACCGTAATTGAAATAGAGATGATTTTGGTGAATAAGATGTGGTTTGAGATCTCGACCATGGGTCTCTTTAAATAAAGAGAACGGAGGTGGTGGAGGAAATAAAAATCAAGTACTTGAATTCAAATAAGTTGAGCAGATGCTATATAAAGATTATTTGGTAAAACATTAAAAATAAGGTTTTGAGATGATGTGTCTTAATAATTCAAGATTAAAGTTTCACGACACACCGAAAAAGTTATCCCACATGAATTTGAATTTTGAATTGAAATTTCAAATCCATCCAACATGATCGATTGGATCTCCGTGGGTGATCGACCAGGCATCCTAAGTGATCTATCAAGAATGTCGATCAGATATATGTGATGATCGATCAACGCTGAATTTTGAGAAATCCTTTTTGCATTAAAATTTCATAAATAAATATCTCTCAAATTACACAAGCCTAAATCTTTTCCAATCTTCTCAAACTGAGGTGTGACTAAAGGCTTAGTAAAAATATATGTAAGTTTCATGTCTATGGAATTATATTTGATACAATTTTCCCCTTTTAGAACATATTCATGAGAAAAATAATGGCTATCACCAATATGCTTCATTTTAGAGTGATTTAACAGAATTCTTTGCTAGATTGATAGGACTAGTGTAGTTATCGAGAATACGATTTCGGCTAAAGGTCAGACCAAAATCAGAGGTGTTTTTCATCCAGAGTAGTTGAGAATGTGATAAAAAGACGGCTATGTACTCCGCTTCAGTATTTGAAAGTGCTACGAATGTCTACTTTATAGAAAACCAAGATACAAGGGCATTCTCCATGATCTGGGTAGGTGTTGCTTGTACTTTTTCTATCAACATGACTTCCTACATAATTTATGTTGCTATATGAATTAAATCCATGTAAATATCTTCGGATAAAACAAGCTTAAATCTTGAGTAAAACAATATAGTGAAAATTCTTTTTAAGTTTTTAGGTTACTTTCTTCATGTGGCGACCAAAAACATGCTAGTAAACATGTGTTAAAAGTTATATTGGATCTGCTCACAATTAGATAGAGAAGAGAGATGATCATACCTATGTATAGCTTGTGGTCTATGTATGCAGGTTCCCGTGATTCTTGAGGTCAAGTTGTATAACAGGGCAATTGGAGTTGACTTTTGCAAGCAATTATCCATTCTAAACTTCTTGATGATCTCTTTTTGTATTTCTGACGTGAAAACAACATGTCATTTTCTACTTGTGTAATCTTAGTTCAAGGAAAACTATGTTTTCCCATCAAGATTATCTCAAATTATTCTCGCATATCTTTAGATAATTCCTTAAAAGAGATGGTTTAGTGGAACTAAACACAATGTCGTGGATATAAATTTGCACATATAAAAAGGTCAGAGAAAATAGATTAAACAAACAAGGTGCAATTTACTTTTCCTACCATAAAATCAGTGGTGAGTGCAAAATGATTTAAGTTCATCATACCACATTTTTAGAGCTTTCTTAAGTTAATACAGAGCTTTCCTAAGTTAAAATTATGTTCCGGTCTAGAGGACTCTCCAAAATCGTGATGTTGCTTGACACAAACATTTTCTTGGATAAAGACATTTAGAAAGGTATTTTGACATCCCTTTGATACAACTTGATTCCCTTGAAATAAGAAAAATAGTAACGACATTCTAATTTAACTCAATCATTGCAACAAAAGCATAGGTTTCATTGAAACCGGTGTCTTATTGTTGGGTATATCCTTGTTCAACAAGTCTTGCATTACTCTCCTAACATTATCTCCTAACTCGTCCAACTTATTCTTAAGGACCCATTTGGTTCCTATAACAATGTGGTGTTGAGTATGGGTACAAGAACTCATACATGATTCCTTTCAAACCAAACATGTTCCTCTTACATTGTTGTTGACCAAGATTCATTGTTGCACAAATCATTAATTGACTTTGGCTCAACTGGGATATAAAAGCAAAAAAAAGCGAATTTGTTGAAATGTGACCTGGTCATAATTTCTTTAAGACATTTCAATAATTAACTCTTTAGAATGGTCTCCCTATGCTCTTCTTCTATATTCCGATAGGGAATAAGCCGGGCGCATGGAGGGCACTAACTAGCCCGAACTCCCGAGACCGTCACTTTCTTCATGCATGTCATCGCGTACTAACGCTGGCTTTAGATGAGCAATTGTCGGAGCACTCTCATGGCTTCCGTCCTGGTCGGGGACACAAACAGTACACTCAAAGGTGAAAACTTGGCCTTCCTTATCATTTTTAATGCAAGGAGATGTGGTCAAATGTTTCGACTGCGTGGTGCGTGAATGCTCAAGTCTCATCCCCCCACCCTCGGGCGAAACTCTCCTTGCCTGCCAGGAACTTGCACACGTCTACGTCCCCTTTCTTTGCTAAAGTCCTTCTTCCTTCTCTTGTGTCTAACCTGGCCACGGGCAAAGTAGAGACTACCCAGCTAGAATATATAGTAGCGAATATCAACCTTCTTGATTTGATCTTGGGCTATCTATATAAAGAAACTCTTCGCCAAGCTCAGTCTCGTTGCTCGCTTGCTTGCTTATTCGTCGCTTCCCACAACTCATCAAAGGTCGAACAGACATCACAGATACTGTTTTCCTCCCTATAAAGAGAGCGGAAGGGAACAACCGGGAATGGAAAGACTAATTGAAGCCCTTGGATAAACCATGAGAATTCTCTTTCTCATGTATACTTGAAGGATCAGCTGCTTGATCATATTCCCCATTTTCTAATTCATGTGGTTGAGGAGATTTTCTGAAGTTCTCATCAAATGAAATGTCGACAGTCATAGTCTTTCTTATGGGTAGCCCATAAGCTTTGTTGTATAAAGTGTATCCTAGGAAGATGCCCTCTCCAATTTTAGGGGCAAACTTGTCAAAATATTTCTTAGCATTAAGAACAAAGCATTTGCATCCAAAGACACTAAAATGACCAATCCTTGGTGAGTGTCCATAGTATAGCTTAAGGAGTCTTTTTAATCTTGGTCGAATCAAAGTCTTGTGTAAGACATTGAATGTTGTATCGAGGCATGTCTTGTTCACATAGAATTATGTGAACACATCTTTTAAAGAGTGCAATTTTTCACTCAACTACACCATTATGAGCTGCTTTTCTACGTGTTGAAAATTCATACGTGATCCCATCTTTTGCATACTGTAAAACTTCTCATTCTCACTCCTTACTATGTCTTAACTTAATGACAATGGTTTCATGTTCATTCTAAATCTGATTGGTTAGCTTTTCAAACTCTAAAAAAAGTTGTCTGTGGAGGAAGTGAACGAAATCCAAGTGAATTGTGAGTAGTCGTCTACTATAACAAAACAATAATAACAACTACTTAAACTTTTGGATTTTGTAGGTCCAAACAAGTCTTGATGTAGAAGCTCTAAAGGTCTTAAGGCATTAATAAGTTGTTTGTTTTTAGGGTAGTTCTATGTAGTTTTCAAACACACATGTTGAACACATATCCACATTTTGTAGGATAGCTTAGGTAAGTCTTTGACTAAGTCGTTTTTGCTAGGAATATTCATTAGTTTCACATAAATGTGATCGGATATCATATGCCAGAGTAAAGATTCTTCTTATGTTGCCATCAGGCAGTCTAAAGATGAGTGATCGTCAAACTTAAGTGTGTATATACTTCTATACATATCTTACTTAAGCAAAACTTTTTGGTGTGTCCTCCTTAAAAACTTCAAAACATTATTTAGAAAACATAACTTTAAAGTCTTTGTCACATATCTGAGAAATGTTCGAGAGGTTGTATTCAAACCTTCAACAAGATTGATACAATTGATAGAAGAAGAGGGAGTTTATAATCATAACTTTGATAACTATTATATACATTTGGGGTTCCCGAACATAGATGTTCCACCAACCTTAGCTTGATACCAAAGAAGAGGTCTTTGTCTCCAATCATGTGCTTGGAGCATATGTTGTCCATGATCCAATTATCATGTCTTTCACGCTTGATATCCAACAAAATACGACATGGTCATGTATTGTGATTTATTATGTCTCCAAATGCGAAATATCTTCAGTTCTACAAAG
Organism: Ottelia alismoides; assembly: GCA_037367405.1. NCBI lineage: Eukaryota > Viridiplantae > Streptophyta > Magnoliopsida > Alismatales > Hydrocharitaceae > Ottelia > Ottelia alismoides. The sequence goes on from JAZKJV010008400.1 coordinate 5,935, forward strand.
AAATTGATTAAAACCTTTTTGTGCCTATTTCTTTCAGGTTCTTTCAGTGTTAGGAGAATTCCTTATATTTCTCCTTGGTTCTAATACCTTACTTGCTTTTACTTGACTAAAAGATATTTTGTAGATTAATTGTCTAATAAGTTTAGCTATTTTAATAGACTTATAGCTACTATAATGGAGGATGTGTAACCCAATCCCAAACATGGATTTTATTTGATAATTAGCTCCTAGCAGTTTATCTAGGTTTTCCTTTCTATTAATGAACCTAGAAAGTTCATTTATTTATTGAGGAGTGTATATTCTTTTTAAGTTCAACAACATTTGTTTCTAAAGTATCTGTGTTACATTTAAGAACCTTGATTTCTGTTTCGTGATAGATTAATGTAGTTACTAAGTTTATGAATACTTTCCATAAGTAGTTCTACTTAGATTCATGCTTTTCTATTGTGATGCATGTCGTCGGTTTCAGTAATTTATTTTCCTTTTTTATTTTAACAACTAGATCATTCAAAGTAGTTATAGCTTCTTGTATATCACATATAGAGGGTTCATCAGATGCTACATCATCATCGGTTCCCATAAGTCAAAGCAGAGATTCTTCCTTATCAGTGGTGTCTGAATTTCTTCCAGAAGAACTAGAAGAATCAGAGTCGGAGGAGTCCCAAGTATCTTGCAGCACATTCTTCTTAATATGCTTGCAATGGTGTCTATGGGTCCTTTACTTCGATCTTTTTCTTCCCCCTTCCCTTTATAGGACTCTAATTTCTTTGACTCTTGATTGTTTCTCTTTTTGGGTAGAGGAGAGTCCTTCTTGAAGTATCCCTTTTTCCTATAGTTGAAGCATTGTAGTTCACTTTTCCTTCTTCGATCACCATGTTTGATGAACTTTTTGAAACTTCTGGTGAGCATAGATATGCCATCCTTAGATATTTCATTTGTTGAGGTGGTTTCTACAGCTTGAAGAACTATGTTCTTTTTCTTGATCTCAACTTCGGCTTATGATATCTGCAACTTCTTTGTTTCATAGGATTAGAGCTTACCCATGAGTTCATCAAATGGTAGATTGTTGGCAACGTTTGCCTTCTTGATGATAGGTTTAGTGATACTCTAGACAGAGGTGAGCGATCTAAGATTATTCTTTACTTCATCTACTTCAGTAGTCTCCACACTTATATTTCAAAGACCATTGATAATACATGAGAATTTGGGGTACATTTCTAGAATGGATTCTCTGGTTTCCATTTTGAATACTTTGCATATTTGTTGGAAAAGAATTCTCTGGGTCTCTTTCACCTTACTTCTACCTTTGTAAGTGATGCCTACCTTGTTCCATATCTCATAAATTGTATTGCATGCAGATACTTTATTGAACTCTTATTTTGAGGTTGCACAAAAGATGACATTTATGCTGTTAGAATTTTATGTAGCCTTCTTTTTATCTGTATCAGATATAGGAATACCTTTTGTAGGCTTGAGCATAGTGTACTTGGTCTTGATGATATTCTACACACCATAATCAATAGATTCAAGTAATATTTTCATCATGATCCTCGCCAGCTGTAGTTGGTCTTGTCAAATGGAGGAAGCCTGATAATGGATTGACTTTCATAATTATTGCTTGTTGAAGCTACCATGTGTATTGTTGATGCTTTACTTCATAGCACAGAACAAGCTCTGGTACCACTTGTGAGTTCCTTGGGATAGGGGTACCACTAGAGGGTGGTGAATAATAGTATCGATGGCAAAATAAAACCTTTTTGAAATAGACATGAGCAAGAATAATAAACCATTCAATCAAGTACATTGTACATGATGTTATAGTGGAAACCCAACCATGTGAAAAACCATGATTTAAGTCTCTTGTCTTGGGATTTTTGCTTAGCTGAGACAACCAACTACTTTACTATGGTCACAATATATTTACATTGATATCTCAACAATGTACAAAGCTTTATGCTTTTAATAAAACACCAAAGTCAACACCACAAATTTGACTCTACGAAAACATTGAGGGTAGACAAGCATCAACTATTTTCTAACTTCCTTGGATAGAGTGTACTCCGCGTATCCAAGAATAATGTGTAAACTTTCGGATCTAACACCAAAAGTTCCTACAGAGAAGCGTTATGGAAAGACTGACTCACAATATTCTTCTCAACAATCACATAAATAGTTGTCAATGAATAAGCGTAGTAATATCTCAAAAACAATAGTACAAATAATTGTAGATAATATCATAATATAGTTCAAGGAATTAGGTCTCAATAAACATAAGTGAATAAAAATATATAAAGATTATCTTCAAAGCTTTAGCCTGTCAAAAGTGTTCCGACTGCTATCAGAAGAACTAAAAGACTTGGAGGTGCTCGAACATTGTTTACTGAAATATTTTCTTAAAGAGACTATCTTTAGAACTACTATCTCAAAAATATCAAAGAATTCAAATAACCATAGAAAAAAAAGAAAATATTGCTTTAGAATATTTTCCTCCACTTATAGAAAGCCAATTGACGGATTGGTAGTTGGAATATCGGTACTTTAACTGGAAAATTGATGGAGATAGTGGATACAATGGAAAGAAGGAAGATTCATATATTATATCTTCAAGAGACTAAATGGGTTGGAGAGAAAGCAAGGAAGATCGAGAAGACATGCTTTAAACTTTGGTATTCAGGTAAAGATAAGGGTAGAAACGGTGTTGGAGTGGTTGTTCATAAAGATTTGAAGGATTGTGTGGTTGAGGTGCAAATATTTGGGGATCGGATTATTTTGCTAAAGTTGGTGCTTGAAGAAGAAATTCTAAATATCATCTCAGTTTATGCACCACAAATTGGTTTAGATGAAAGGACTAAACAAGCTTTTTGGGAGGATATGGACAAGATTTTACAAGGAATCCCACAAAGAGAGATGATTTGCATAGGTGGAGATCTTAATGGCCATGTGGGAAAAGATGCTTCAGGGTATGCAAGTGTGCATGGAGGACATGGTTTTGGGGATAGAAACGAAGAGGGAAAAGTCATTCTGGATTTTGTAACTGCATATGATCTTTTCATAGCAAACACTCTTTTCAAGAAGAGGGAGGATCATTTAATTACTTATAAGAGTGGCTCAACTAGAACACAGATCGATTACTTTGCGTTGAGGAGAAGAGATCAATTATGTTGCAAAGATTGCAAAGTAATCCCTGGAGAGAGTTTGACAACCCAACATCGCTTGTTAGTCTTGGATTTACAAATAAAAGGGCTGGTAAAGAAAAGGAAGGTTCCTAAGATCACTAGAACTAGGTGGTGGAATCTTCCGCTGAAGCAATCAAGCTTCAGGGAGAAGGTTTTAGAAGACTTATCTTGGGATTGTAGCGGTAGTGCAAACGATATGTGGGAGGCAGTAGCATCTTGTATCCGAAAGGTAGCCAAAGAGATGCTAGGCGAGTCAAAAGGAGGAGCTTCGGATCAAAAGGAGGCTTGGTGGTGGAGTGAAGGGATGCAAGAGAAGCTAAAAATTAAAAAAGCTTGCTTTAAAGCTATGTCCGAGGATAGAACAGAGGAAACTGTCACAGACTATAAAATAGCGAAGAAGGAAGCAAAGAAGGCTATAAGCGAAGCTAAGTCAAAAGCTTATGAGGTTTTGTATAAAAATCTCAACTCTAAGGAGGGCCAGAAGGATATATTCAGGTTGGCCAAAGCAAGAGAAAGAAAGACCAAAGACCTTTCTCAAGTGAGATGTATTAAGGACGAGGAAGGTCACGTGCTTGTTACTCAGAAGGATATAGAGACTAGATGGGAGCAATACTTCCATAAACTTTTCATTGGAGAAGGAAATAGAGAGATCACTTTGAGTGATCTAGCTAGAAGTGAAAGTTACTTGAATCGTGCATGCTATAGACGAATACAAAGAAAAGAAGTAGAGGAGGCTTTGAAGGTTATGAGACCTGGGAAAGGTGTTGGACCGGATGACATCCCTGTAGAAATATGGAAAGTTTTAGGTGAGCGTAGTTTGACTTGTCTTACGAATCTATTCAATGTTATTTGGCGAAGCAAGAAAATGCCTGAAGATTGGAGGAGTATTGTGGTGCCTCTTTATAAGAACAAAGGAGACATTCAAAATTGTTCAAATTACAGAGGTATCAAGCTGATGAGTCACACTATGAAAATTTGGGAACGTGTGATCGAAAGAAGGTTGAGACAAGTTTCCCAAATAAAAGAAAACCAATTTGGATTCATGCCAGGTCGCTCAACTATTGAAGCCATCCATTTGCTGAGGAGAACAATGGAGATTTATAGAGCTAAAAGGAAGAATCTCCATATGATCTTTATTGATTTGGAGAAGGCTTATGATTCTGTCCCACGAGAGATACTGTGGAGAGTTTTGGAGAAGAGACAAGTACCTGTCCTATACATTAATCTCATAAAGGATATGTATGATAGAGCTTTATCTTGTGTAAGGACCCCGACGGGGAAGACTGACTATTTTGATATCAATATTGGTTTACATCAAGGTTCAACTTTGAGTCCATTTCTTTTTACTTTGATTATGGACGAGTTGACAAGTCACATTCAGGACGAGTTACCTTGGTGTATGTTATTTGCCGATGATATTGTGTTGATTGACGAGACTAGAGATGGAGTAAATGAGAAGCTTGAGGTTTGGAGACATGAATTGGAGACTAAAGGTTTTCGTATAAGTAGGGCTAAGACGGATTATATGGAATGCACCTTTGATGGAGGCAATGGTGAAGGAATCGAGGTGAAGATTGGTGACGATAACATTCAGAAGAGAGATTCTTTTAGATATCTGGGATCTATTTTGCAACATGATGGCGAAATTGATGGAGATGTTACTAATAGAATAAATGCAGGATGGCTAAAGTGGAGAGGAGCCTCCGCTGTTCTCTGTTATAAGAAAATTCCTTTAAAAATTAAAGGAAAGTTTTACAAAGCAGCCGTGAGACCTGCTATGCTTTATGGTTCTGAATGTTGGCATGTGAACCATAGACATGTGCAGAGAATGGTTGTAGCAGAAATGAAAATGCTAAGATGGATGTGTGGACATACACGTAAAGATCGAATTCAGAATGATGCAATCAGAAAGAAAGTTGGTGTAGCTCCGATCGAGAATAAGATGCGAGAAAACTGCTTAAGATGGTTCAATCATTTGCAAAGAAGGTCAACTGATGCACCGGTTAGGAGATGCGAGTGGTGGGATGTTGAGCCGGCTAAGAGAGGGTAAGGACGACCCAAGAAGTGTTGGAAAGAGACTATACGAAGGGATCTTAGTTTTTTGGATATAAGTCCGAGATTGACCCAAGATAGATCTGAATGGAGGCGAAGAATCCATGTAGCCGACCCTACTTAATTGTGGGAAAAGGCTTTGTTGTTGTTGTTGTATAGAAAGCCAATGTGAATTGTGTCCTCCAACGTTAGGTATGAGGTCCCTCATACAGGGATCCAGGAGAATAGGGTTGTTGGAAATGAAATAAGAAAGAAATATACAAGATTCTATATTAATGATTGATCAAGCAAACTAGAGTGGCCGATCATTTAGAGCTGATCGATCAATCTAGCAAGGTGATCGTTCATTTGATCAATCATGTAAACAAAGTGGTCAATCAGTCCTGATCGATCAATGATGGTTGATCGTGTGTGGTTGATCAATGAAAAGGTATGGTCGATTGGTGAGGAAATATGGTCAATCAATTCTAAATTCTTTGACCTATTGAAATTTGGAAAGTTCTAATAATATAACTTGCAATTATATATTTGCCAATAACATAGTAAAATACAATATTACACTTTGATTCAATAAAATGAGCTTAGAGCTTTTGCAATCTGAAAGTTTGTTGTTTGTAGTCCATAACTTCATATTTCTTAATTATTATCTCTATTGAAATATCATGCAATCTTATAAACAAGTATACAAGCGCGCGACTGTGATATATGTGTATCATCTTTATAATAGACTTGGAGATAAATAAAGAACTAACATTTTTTTAAAGACGTCAAGGTCGATATTCATAATAAAGAGACAAGGAGAAAATCTAACAGTTCTTATTCGTAGTCAGATAATGTGATTACATAAAATGGGCTGAGAAATGGATTCAGAAATGAAAATTGAATATATAAAAACACAAGCAAGCTCAAATCTAATTACAAAAATCAAGAGTGTTGCATTTATGGGAAAAATAGTCATATCAAGAAATATTAATTCCAACTCCAAAGAGAGAGAGAAGAATAGAAGAAAGAAAAGAATGATAAGGATGGTTAACATCCTTCAATTACTGTTCAATCACCAAAATCCTGTCAAATACTTAAACTAAGTGTTTCATTGAACAATTCCAACTTGACCAAGAACACAAAATTCATGCATTTTAACTTAAATAGCACATTTTAGTGTTGTGACACTTTAACAAACAAGGAATTACATGTGATTTCAAGACTTAAAACATTTCAACCCGCATTTAAGCACCCATTCCTCTATAATGACGGCCACTAAAATACTAATTCATTTTCCACTTCTCACAACTATCAAGAGAGAAGTAGAGATTGTTTGTGGAGGCTATCGACGGTGTGGTATGTCAGGAATAAGAGTCATATCATAGTAAGCCATATCGTGATATATCGTTGATATATCAACGATATATCGGAATCGACAGGTGATCGATAATATCACCGATAAGGCTAATATTTGCCCTTTTGAGGCTACTTTTTCACAAAATTGGTCCAATATCGGTGATATAGCGTCAATATATCGTCGATATATCGTATCGATACGATACCAATACCGATAATGTTATTACGTACACTGGTGATAATAGGATTGGGGAATCTTAAAAAAGGATGAAACTCCTAATCCTAATAATAACTGAGTTGTATTCTTTGCGAAGTCCTTAGGGGAATATGACTATGGGATTGTAACTGGACTATAAACAAAGGAAGAGGGAGCAATGCCTCCTCACCACCAAAAACTATAAGAGAAAGAATAATGTAATCCCCAGATTGAGGGAGAAAGAGAGATAATATAATGCGAGAGCGAGTGAATGGAGAGAATTGTATTCATTCTACTTTTAGTGATATTTCTCCCCCGGTTATTGCGAGAGGTGGTCGACTATAGTTATATCATAGTCTTATTTTTTACGTGCTTCTAAGGTATTAGTTGATTTATCAGCATCTAAATCTTTATAACTGGTATCAGAGAGGAAGTGATACCGCTTCATCACATTCCTAATTATTAGTATCATAGACAGCTTCAACATTTTTGGAGGGACACGACACTGCAAATTGGAGAGAGGTACAACACTGATGAGAGGATGTGATGCAACAAGTGTGCAATCCTCAAAAGCTGTGCTATGGTGGTCGCTTAAAAAGTTGACCAGAGGCATCTAAGAATTCTGGTAGCAGCAGTTGGAAGGAGATTGTTCAAGGAGGCATGACAAGGGAATATAACGATGAGTGTGACACCATAGGTGGGGAGTTCCTACAAAGAAGACCCGCAGATGATGAGGATAGACCAATGCAAACTCAAGATAGATCATGATGGAATTTAAATCCAGGGGCAGATTGTTAGCAATAAGAGTCATGTTAAGATTGGGAAATTATAGTGGGATGGTACTCCTAGTCTTAATAACAATTGAGTTGTGCAACGCCCTCGGATCCGGATACCCATTTACACGACACTAGCAGCATTAGATTCTTAATTGATCACATTAGTTCAATGAAAATGGTGGGAATTTTTCACATTTAGGAATGACATTCACGATCAATATATTATAACCACAGAGCCAACAAGAAATGCCACCAACTTTCTATTGCATCAATTCCATATAGTTTATATCTAACAAAAAGAAATGCATTACATCATGTATATGCATCCCCAAAAAGTGACGGAAGAAAAGAAAAGCAATATACATAAAATGAATCAAAAACTGTAACAATTGTACCATCTGGTATAAAAATAGATGCTTGGAATCATCAACCAGCTACTGCAATGTAGACGTTTTACCTGCCATGAATGCAAGGAATAAAATAATATCAACGATTGTTGCATAAAATCCAGCATATTAAAAATAATAACAGATAATTTAGTGTTTTCAAAAGAAGGCAAGTAGATAGACATTTAAAATGTAACTTTTACAATCTACTTGCGAGGAAAGTGGTTTTCAAACTGCTTTGTATGTATGCCCCATGAACACCCATCACCCTATAATCTTCCATATATATATATAACATTTATATGTATATTAGCTAATGATCTATCTGAAAGTTCTTAGCTTTTATCATTTAGAAATTAGGTTGATGGATCTTGATATTTAGAATGATGAGTTTGTGATCTGATTCTTGATTTAAAATAATTTCTCAAGTCTAGTGGATAGTATGTGGTCTTGGTCTTAGTGTGACCTCACGTTATGACTCTAAGGTTCACCTTAGAGTTGAGGTGCCTCCGTAGGCATGCGGTGGAGTGTAATGCATCCTAACTAAGTTCCCAACACGTCCACTAGCTTATCCTATCACTCATACTAGTAGTTCTAAGGTCTGATTATTTGTCGATGATTGAAGATTGATGATTCTGGTAGTAATCTTAATTGTAGCCATCGCCAAGACTATTGGCGTAATGGTAACCAAACTCAAGCGGTGAGGAAGTCTCCTAAGAGACCCTTCCGTCTCGCCCTCTAAGTAGAAGTGTGGTCCATTAGAGGGATGGGTCTACTTCAAAACTACACCACAAAGACGAGTGAAAAAGACTCTCCGGAAAAGTCACTCTAGAAGTCGGCTCGATCTGTATGGGCTAATGTGCTCGTAAAAAAAACTAAAACCGAGGAACCCCTTGCCTAGGTACCCTAAAATAGAGGGTCAATAGAACTGGTCGAAAATTGGGATCCAAACGAAGCGTAAAAACACTGCGAGCTTGTGTAAAAACCGTAAAAAGGATTGGGATCCTAGATCCGCGCACTAGGTGACCGCTACCCGAACTGGGCTCATATCTCCCGCCCAGTTAAGGGTCACCACGCCCTAGTACGGCCAGGTGTGAAGGTCACCATGACTAGCACAATCATTATTATCATTGATTCACTATCACATTCACTTATTTGACTATTAATTATTTTCTCAATCTTTTCAATGGTTAACTTTCCAGATCTAGGTATTATGTGGTTGACTACATAGATTTAAGTGTTTTGGGTCAACGATCTTATTGGTATCCCTAATGCTCATCAGATTATATATCTGTGTTAATATCTAATATCAAGCGAAAGGTGTACTTTGACTAGATGATCTACTATAGCACGATGCATACCCCTATAGTTTTTATTCAAGTTATGAATCATTACGTATACAACTTTTATAGGAATGTTAGAAACCTCATACATTCTTTGACATACAAGGTACTTTTACGGATCGAAAAGTAACTTTAAAACTGTAGTAAGATCAACATTTTTCATATGGAATTGAATTTTTTACATCAGATAATGCCGAGAATGTGTTTGATATGATAAAGCTTACTAGATGAACGGTGCCAAGAAAAAGAAACGAACCATATACCCAATTGAGTAGAAAAAGAAAAATGTCTTCCTTTAAATAAATAGTTATTAGCATTTAGGCATAATAATTATAAAGTCAAAATAAACAAAACTATAAAGTACTAAACATGATTTATAAAGAGAAAAGAGCGTTTAAAATGAGAACAAGAAATGGATCTGGAAAATGAGAATTTCCAATATACTTCGATGTCTTCAGAGGAGACTCCACTCTCTCCTTAATAAGCTTCTGGCAAGCTATGGGCTTCCTCTAGCGAGTATAGATTCCCACGGGACAGACAATAATCTGACAAAGTTAAACAGATTGTTATACCGTGCCATGTATGTCAGATTCTAATGTCCTACTTTCAGCTGTTGGCATATATTTCAAAATTTGGTTCAAATTATTACCATTTCTCCCGATTTGCCAGATTATTCTGCTGTAAACTATTCATGTCATCGATTAATAGTTTCTTGACCTCATACTGAGCAGGCGTCCTAATTGATATGATTGTTTTTCATGGCAGGTGCTATTGCTTGTTACATGAGGAGAATGTTGTGGGTGCCATTTTTAGCTTATGGAAGGACCCAAGATCGGCTAAGTCCTGGGAAGAAGTTGAAAATACTGTGTGGAGCTGCCTCTATGTCTATTTATGGACAAAAATGCTCATCTTTCGATGCAAAACTTGCTTATTCTGTTCATCTCTGCTAGCCATGTTATCTTCTAATTTTTCATTATTATATGTGATGCTTTCCACACAAAAAAATAATACAAGTGTCTTCTCTTGAAAAAAAATGACACAAGTGATCAATTAGGAGGTATCCTTGATGTGTGCTTTCAAAAACAATATAAATTACGATTCACGGATATCATGTGAGTATGGCAGTACCCATCACATATTATACCAAAGTGTCTCAATTAAATTTCACATATGGCAGCAAGAAAGGGAGGTTAGATTGTACATGGGATAAAAAATTATAATTCTTCATACATGGCAGCAAAGGAGTTAGGGAAAATGATTGTACTTTGGAGATCTCCAATTTGGAGATCTAGATTGCATGCAAGAGTTCTTTGGATTTCCTTGGATTTAAAATAGCAAAGAGCTGAATTTGAAAGCTCCAACATCAAGGGTTTCAGCTGCAACAATTCTAATTGGCAGGAGTTTGGACAACAACTCCAGCCTCCACCTTCCAACTGCTGGTCATTGCTTGAGCTGCAGTTGATGGCTGCAACAATGCTTCATGCAACAACAGACAAAGGAATGCAGTTGATAGCTGCAACAATGCTTCATGCAACAGCAGACAAAGGACTCCCAACAATGGATGTAGGTTGCTGGAAGAGGAGAGAAACAGGGGCTCTCACCTTTTGCTGGAAAAGAAAGAATTTGGAGAGGGATTTGGGAGGGTCTTTCTCGACTGGAATTTAGGAGAAGATTGGTGGGTTTTGGTTGATATTTATAGGGGAAGAGGGTAGATTTGTTATTGACAAGTTGGGAAAAAAACATGCCAAGTGAGGGTAGTAGTAAGGGCTAAGTGGGCTGTAGAGAAAAAGCCAAATGGTTGTTCTGTTGGTCTGTTGTAGACTGTACAACAGAAAAAAATTCCATTTTTTTGAAACAAATTTTCACTTATTTAAGATGTCAAAGTCATCCGTATTTGCACTTCAATTTTCTGATTCAGAGGTACAATATCTCATTTTGATCATCTATTCATGGTGATCAAACGACACATATTTCATACTTTTCTGATCCAAGATGGATACATAAATTGACTAAATATAGTCTTGATTTTTTTTATTAATTTTTCCGATTTTAAATTACCAAACAACCTTCGATCGACGATTTCGTTGGTCTTATTTTGTTGAGATGAATTTTTGAGTGGTCTCGAATTGTTTCATGGTTTTCAATAATTTTATGTGATTTTATTGATGTTTTTACTCAAGAATTCAGATAAATTTTTAATATTAAATTAGTGAACCCATATTCACAAATGAGCATATTAAGAGTCTATTCTATTAGCTATCTTTCACATGATTTGAACGTGTATCTCATCTTGAAGTTGTAATACAATGGATGCAATATGTATAACATTTTCGCAATGTGATGCATATTGCATCTTCCTTCAGTATGTAAGTTATATATCTTATCTTCAACATGCAATATAGGCGTGACAACTAAGTAATTAGTGTTATTCTTACCTTAGAAGGAATAAATTTCTTTCAATATAACACTTGGTAATTTTCCTTCTGAGGTCGTGGTGGCACGAAAAGACCGGGATTGAAAGGATTTTGGGCTAGTGCCTACCAAGTTGAAGGGACCGTTTATTGAGATGTGTAGACTCATCTGGTATAATCGACTCCACCTCTACCTCCACCATCAACATTTTACAAGCTCGTCGACCCATGCGATACAATACATAACGGAAAGGAATATGATCACATCCAGATCTAAGTGCCCGATGATTTGTGCGAGCCTTTGCAAGCTAGTTCTTATTTAGGAATTTCTACAGATGAAAAGTGATGAAAAGTACAGATGTCAGTAATATAATACAGTTCCAAACCAAATTGAGCTTGTTTTCCTTACAATAGGAATGATGAGATATATTCCTCGCCTCCAAACATATCTGTTCAGCATCATTTCCAGATTTGAATACAAGAAGGCAAAATAATTTCTTCCTTCCAGCACTTCTTTGGGCTAAACCAACTTCTCGAATGTCCAGATCAAAGCATCCTTTGGTGATGGTCAATTAGTACAGTTCAATCAATGCAAGAAGATCACAAGCCCCATCTCAAAGTACTTAGAACCTCACAACCTATGAAATCAATTCCTACTGAGCTCGTCCCCTGAGAACTAATAGCCCCTTCGCTTCAAGGGTTAACCTTTTTTCCTGGGAACACAATTCCTATGTGTTGTAGCTGCGATTTTGGGGCAGATTCAGGTACTCTCCAGCATGAGAAACGACTCAACCGTGCAACCTCTCATCTTCAATGGAAACTGTTTTCTGAAATAATTTCATGGAAGTATCCCACAAGTCATCAGCAAGTTTGCTGTTGTATGAAAGCACAGATGAAGAAATTGTCCTTCCATTTCCACCAAAAAAGTATTCTCCACTCTTCTCCTGGTTGAAATGTCAAAACGGAAACAAGTTAAAGAAAAACAGTGCATAACAAAGAATGTGACATTATCGGCGAGTATCATAGAAGAAGAAAGGGAAATTTAAGTACAGGAGGGGCCAATGCAGCATCAATAATTGAAGAAACCCCAGATTCAGGAGACTGTAAAAGACATGCCAGTCTCAATGTGGAGAAAGCAAACCGAGAAATGTTTCTAGGAAGCTCTCGCATAATGTTAGTCTCCACCGCTCCCGGATCTGCAGCCCTAAATAAAAACAGAGAAATTTAAGCAATGCCCTAAAGCAGGGCAGGATAATCAATGTGAGTTCAATAAAGAATAAATGCAGATGAACAAGGGAAAACTATACCGAGAGAGTTCTATACTTCAAGAATTAAATACTCCAAGGGGAATCAATTAGAATTTTATTCTCACAGGAGAAAAATATAAAGAAAATTAACAAAAAAAATTCATCAATTCCCCCCACCCCCAATCTATGAACACCATGCCCTAATATGTAGTTCTTTACTTCATAATAAATTTAGTTTAGAATGGCACCGCTTAATTCAGCCATGCTGGTCACAAGCCCGGGTAAATGACGGTTGCGTTAGGTAGCCAATGTAAAACAGTTTGAGATAAATTCCTAAATAGTGTTCTCAATTGAGAATACTATTTAGGAATTTTCCTCAAGACATTCAGATCTTCTCAACATGGATTTAAGTAAACTTTCGGATTATGTTGGAGCGTTCTCTACTAGCGATGCATTGCATCGTCCGAATGCAATGAGAAGTCGTCTAGGGACCTATATTACTGCCCAAAAATAGTTCAAAATTTGCAAGGATTCTCGCATGAGGAATGCATGCCAGTGAATATGCTAGTTCCTCTACATCGCCGCCCAAATGTCTTCAAAATTTGCAAGGGTTCTCGTGTGATGGACACATGCGAGTAAAGAAGTTAGTCCAAAAGAGGTCGAAAAAAGTTACGGATAGGTAGTTGGAATATTGACAATTTGACTGGCAAATCGATGGAGATAGTAGATACGATGGAAAGATGGAAAATTCAGATACTGTCTCCAAGAGCCAAAATGGATTGGAGAGAGCAAGGGAGAACGAGAAGGCATGCTTTAAATTATGGTATTTAGGTAAAGAGAAAGGGTATAAATGATGTTGGAGTGGTTATTCATAAGTATTTGAAGGATAGTGTTGTTAAGGTGTACAGATTTGGGTATTGGATTATTTTTCTAAAATTGGTGCTTGCAGAAGAAATTCAAAATATCATATCACTTTATGCCTCGGAAATTAGTTTAGAGGAAAGGATTAAAAAAGATTTTTGGGAGGATTCAGATATAATTACTTATAAAGAGAGATGATTTGCCTAGGCGGAGATCTTAATGGACATGTGGGAAAGGATGCTTCAGACTACGCTAATGTCCACAAGGGCCACGGCTTATGACCTTTTTATGCAAATACTCTCTTCAAGAAAAGGGAGGAGCATTTAATTACTTATAAGAGTGGTCCCATTATAAGATAAATAAAATAATTTACGACGAGGAGAAGATATCAGTTGTATTGCAAAGACTGCAAAGTAATACCATGAAAGCTTGACATCTCAACATCGTTGGTTATTCATGGATATGTAAATAAAATGTTTGGTAAAGAAATGGATGGTTCCTAAGATCATTAGAACTACACGGCGGAATCTTCAATTGAAGCAATCGGGCTTCAAGGAGAAGGCTTTAGAAAACTTATCTTGGGATTGTAACAGAAGTGTAAATGAGATGTGAGAGGAGGTGGCATCTTGTATTCGAAGTGTAACCAAAGAGATGCTATGAGAGTCTAAGGGAAGAGTTCTATACTAAAAGGAGGCTTGGTGGTGGCGTAAAAGGGTACATGAGAAGCTTAACATTAAAAGAGTTTGCTTTAAAGCTATGTATAAGGATGTTACAAACTACAAAATAATGAAGGAAGCAAAGAAGGATGTTAGTGAAATTAAGTCAAAAGCTTATGAAGTTTTGTACAAAGATATTGACTCTAAGGAGAGCCAAAAGGATATATTCAGATTGGTCAAAGGAAGAGAAAGAAAGGCTAATGATCTTTCTCAAGTAAGATGCATTAAGGACGAAGACGGATATGTGCTTGTTACTCGTAAGGATAAAGAGATTAGATGGAAGTCATATTTCCATAAGCTTTTCGTTGGGGAAGAGAACAAAGAGATCACTTTAGAAGATCTAGATAGTAGTGAAAGTTAAATGAATCATGCAACGAATACAAAGAAATGAAATAAAGGAGGCTTTAAAGGTTGTGAAGCATGGGAAAGGTGTAGGACATGGACATTCTTATAGAAGTATAGAGAGTTATAAGTGAACGTGGTTTGACTTAAATTTATTCAATGTTATTTGGCGAAGCAAGAAAATGCTTGAAGAATAGAGAAGAAGCATCACGGTATCTCTTTACAAGAGTAAAGGAAACCTTGAAAATTGTTCGATTACATATTACAAAGTTGTCAACTGATAACTCATACTATGAAAATTGGGGAATGTCATTGAAAGAACGTTGAGACAGGTTTCCAAAATAACAGAAAACCAATTCAGATTCATTCCAGGTCGCTCATCTACTGAAGCTATCCACATGTTAAGAACGAAGATTTATAAAGCTAAAAGAAAGAATCTCGATGTGATTTTTATTGATTTGAAGAAGACGTATGACTCAATCCCACGAGAGATATTGTGGAGAGTGTTGAAGAAAAAAGTTTATGTCCTATATATTAACCTTATAAAGGATGTGTATAATGGGGCCCCATCTTGTGCAAGGATTCAATTTGGGAAGATTGATTATTTTGACATCAACATCAGTCTACAATAAGGTTCAGCTTGGAGTCCATTCCTTTTTTGTTTTGATTATAAATGAGTTGACTAATCACGTTCATGATGAGACACATTAGTCTATGTTGTTCGCCGATGATATTTTGTTGATTGATGAGACCAGAGATGGAGTAAATGAGAAGCTTGAGGTTTGGAGACATGTCTTTGAGACTAAAAGATTTCGTATAAGTAGGGATAAGATTGAATATATAGAGTGCACATTTGATGGATGCAGCTGGAAAGGAATCGAGGTGAAGATTGAAGACAAACAATCTATAGAGAGATTCCTTTATATACTCAGGATCTATTTTGTAAAAATCGATGGAGATGATACTTATAAAATAAATGTAGGTTGGCTAAAGTGAAGAACCGCTACCGTTCTTTGTGATAAGAAAATTTCTTCGGAAATCAAAGGAAAGTATTACAAAGCAATCATGAGACCTGATATGCTCTAAAGATCTGAATATTGTCCTGTAAACCATAGACATGTTGCGAATCGCGAAAGCAAGCACAAACGAGATCAATCCATGTAAGATGGTCATGCTTGTTATTGTACAGACAGATCCCTGAAACAAACAGATCCAAAGCTACGGTTGCTGCAGTGGCCCAGAGAGGCACAGACTCCGAAGATGATATCGTTCTCACTATCACAGATCATAAGACGACATATAGCACATAAATTCTTGATTCAGGTTGTTCTTACCATATGACTCCCAATGAAGATTGGTTTCGCACCTATGAGAAGATAGATGACAGAAACGTCATCGTGGGGAATGATAAAAAGTACAAGATTGTAGGGATCAACTCTATGAAGATCAAGATGCATGATGGAGTCGTGAAGACGATGACAGAAGTACACCATGTTTCGAATCTGAGAAAGAATCAAACATCCTTTGCAGTTTTGGACTCTAAAGGATATATGTACAACATTGAATGTGGAGTCATGCAGGCTGCCAAAGAAGGGGTGGTTATCAATAAGGGCAACAACCAGAAGATCCTATATGACATGCAGGGGTCTACAGTTATGGGTTCTGTTCCAGTGACACCCCAAGCCTTGAGATCAGAGTTAAAATTGTGGCATATGTGTTGGGACACATAATCGAGATGGGGATGAATATCCATGTCAAAAAGGTTTGATCGGATATCTCAAGGGATCCAAACTAGAGTTCTGTGAACATTGTATGTTTGAGAAACAACACATGAAGGAATTCAACAAAGCTATTCATAGGACGAAGGATATACTCGACTACATCCATGCTGATTATTTGGACCTTTCACAGGTCCCACCTTGGGAGGTGTCATGTACTTTCTATTATTGATGATTACTCTAAGACATGGAAGGCCGTATCCCGATATATCGGCGATATATCGCCGATATATCGGTATCGACATGATATCGATATCGAAATCGATATATCGATATATCTGATTTTCAGCATTTTCTTCAGAAAGATTCCTAGATATAGCGATATATCGGCGATATATCATCGATATATCGGCGATATATCATCGATATATCGGCGATATATCGATATCGACACGATATCGAAACGATATCGATATCGATATGTCCTTCCATGCTCTAAGATGGTGTGGGTGTACATGATGAAGCATAAGAACGAGACATTTCAGACCTTCAGGTGATGGAAGATCTCGGAGGAGAATCATACCTCTAAGAAGGTGAAGCATCTTCGTATATATAACAGGCTGGAGTTCTGTTCGTTAGAGTTCAATAAGTTCTACAAGGAGGGTGTTATGAGACACCTCATTATCGGAGATACACCACACTAGAATGGAGTTGCATAATGAATGAACATGACGCTTCTAAAGAGAGAAATGTACATGCTCTCTAACGCTGATCTTAATAGATCATTCTGGGCCGAAGCTATGAATACAACACGTTACTTGGTGAATCGAAGTCTCGCATCTGCTATTGACTATAAAACATACATGGAGGTATGGTCTGGTAATCATGTTGATTATTCTATTTATTTGTCTTTGCTTGTCCTGCATTCCATCATGTTAGTGAAGGGAAGTTAGAACCAAGGATAAAGAAATGGGTGTCTACAGGATATGATGTAGGAGTGAAGGGGTACATAATCTGGTCCCATTCTGAGCAAAGAATTATTGTTAGCAGGAATGCTATATTTGATGAGAATTCCATTCTTCACTTGAGTAGTGAGTCTATTGATACATGGACATGTGATGATGTGCACGAACAGGTGATGCTCGAACTAACAAGTAGTGACCACATACTTGATCACACCATTCTTGATCAGGTTGTTGCTGAATAACCTAAAGCTGAGCAACCAGAGGAAAGACAACCAAGTGTGGCTACTAATTGGTCTCGTAGAGAGATACATCCATCATAGAGATACAGCTTTGAAAACATGGTTGCATTTGCACTACAGGTTGCGGAGGAGGCATAGTCTCCAGAGCCATCCACTTACAGGGAGGCTATTGCACGGGCAGACTCTGAGCAGTGAATTGTTGCTATGGGTGAGGAGATGAAGTCTCTTCACAAGAATCAGACGTGGGAGCTTGTCAAGTTGCCAAAGGGGAGATAGGTCGTTGGATGCAAATGAGTCTTCAAGAAAAAGATAGGAATCTCATCAGATACAAGACACACCTAGTTGCAAAGGGTTGCACTCAGAAAGAGGGTGTGGATTACAACGAGATATTCTCTCCGCTGTAAGACATATATCAATCAGGGTGCTACTAGATCTTGTAGCACATCGAGACATGGATCTAGAGCAGTTAAATGTGACAAAAACTTTCTTGCATGGTGAACTTGAGAAGACATTCTTTTAAGTTAGCTAGAGGAATTCACATCTTAGAGGAAGGAAGACCATCTGTGTAGATTGAAGAAGTCCTTGTATGGGCTTAACTAGTCTCCCAGGCAATGGTATAAAAAGTTTGATAGCTTCATGATTGTTCATGGGTTTAACAGGAGCCCATGTGACTATTGTGTTTACCATAATAAGGTGGAGGAAGGCTCCTTTACGCGCCCGTTATTGTACGTCGACGACATGTTGATTGTTGCTAAGCAGAAGAGTACCATAGATGATCTGAAGAAGCTCCTTAATTCAGAGTTTGACATGAATGACCTTGGTGCAACGAAGAAGATTTTAAGGATGGAGATCATTAGAGATCGTGCAGAAGGAAGCATTTCTTATCTCAAAAAAACTACATTGAGAAACTTATAATGAAATTTAGGATGTCTACATCAAGCCTTTAAGACTCCATCCGCTGCGAATATTCATCTCGCTTTCTTTCGTACCTTAGTCAGACCTAAAGAAGAAACACGTCATGTGTTCCCTATGCCATTACAGTTGGGAATCTTATGTATGCCATTGTATGCACAAGATCTGATATCGCTCATGCGGTGAGCGTTATTAGCAGATTCATGAGCAACTTAGGAAAGGATCATTAGCAGACAATCAAGCGGATTTTCCTCTATCTGAGAGGAACATTAGACATTGGCCTCATCTACAGATTTTATTCAGAGAGTTTAGTAGCTGGATATTCAGAATGGATACTCAGACGCATATTATGCTACAGATGTTGATGGGAGGAGATTAATGGCAGGATATGTCTTCACTTTGGGGAATTCGATCATCAATTGCAAAGCTACCTTACAACCATCAGTTACTCTGTCTACCATAAATACATGACTTTAACAGAGGCTGCAAAGGAAGGCATCTTCTTGAAGGGCTTAGTTGGAGATCTTGATCTATAACAGGATCAGGTTATAGCATATTGTGGCGGTCTCAGTGCAATATGCTTAGCCAAGGATCAAGTGCATCATGAGGAACAAACACATAGATGTTAGATATAACTTCATTCATTCTGAGAAGAGGATCAAGGTGAAGGTCGACACAATAGATAATCCAATCGATATGTTCACAAAGGCAGTTCATGGGAGTAAGTTCAAATACCGTTTAGACTTGCTCAACGTCGACAATTGGCAGTAGTCCCAAGGAGGGGTTGGCAGCGGCATGATGAAGCTTAGCGAGGCTTCTCAAACGATTCAATTCAAAGTGAAGATTGTTGACATGCCATGAATCCTAATCATCTGATCTAGGCTAAAGAACCCATAAGCACCCCCTACTATCGTATCATACCCCAACAAGATGGGGGTCTCGCTGCTCAGTTAACGAGCATGGGAAGGGTCCAGGGGAGCAAGTGCATGGGGGTAGCACCTCCGACGAATTTTTTTATGAGCGGTTATATTTTTATTCGAGTATATGGATCCATTTGATTCAGGGATTTGTCTGTATAGGAGTAGTATATAAACTTCTTAGGGTTATGGCTCTCTGTATCCTTTGTACTTTCTTCTTTTTCCACATAGTAAAAACCAAGGCCTTAAATGTCGGTTTCGGTCCCCATTTCGGTACCGACCAAAACATAATTTCGATGGAATTTCGGTGGAATTTCGACTGAAATTTCGGTCATTTCGGTCATTTTTTGTACTAGGACCCCCATATTTCGGTCATTTTGGTCATTTCAGTCGAATTTCGATTTCGATTGGATATCGATATTCGACAGAAATTCGACCGAATTTCGCTGAAATTTGAGGCCATGGTAAAAACTGATCGTCACCGCCGAAGGATGTAACTCAGTTATAGGTGAACCTTATAAATCTATGTGTTTGCATCTTGCTTGATTGATCGTGTTTGTATGCTTTTGCTTCTGCGATTTGCAGCACATGTACAGAGAATGATAAATGAAAATGTTAAGAGAGATATGTGATCATATATGAAAAGATCGAATTCAAAATGATGCTATAAGAAGGAAAGTTGGTGTAGCTCCGATATACGATAAGATGGGAAAAATGCTTAAGATGATTTGATCATTTGCAAAGAAGGTCAACTAATGCACTAGTTAGAAGATGTGACATTTAGGATGTTGATCCATCTAAGGGAGGGGGACGAAGGCCCAAAAAGTGTTGGAATGAGATTATTCAAAGGGATCTTAGTTATTTGGATCTATGCCCAAGAACGATGCAAGATATATTCGAATGGATGCAAAGAACTTATGTAGATGTCCCTACTTAACGCGAGAAAATGTGACTCGTGCGGATCCGGGTTACCTGTTTACACAGCATTCGCACTATTATATTCATTACCAATCGCAATAGGTCACCTGAAAGTGGGGGAAAATTTTTCCGCTGGAATGACAAATATTTAAATAACAAGCTACCGAACAACAAGTGTCGCCAAATTCACATTTGCATTAATTTTCTTACATATACATGTAACAAAAAAACTGACAATTTGTAC
Source organism: Ottelia alismoides (assembly GCA_037367405.1). Taxonomy (NCBI): domain Eukaryota; kingdom Viridiplantae; phylum Streptophyta; class Magnoliopsida; order Alismatales; family Hydrocharitaceae; genus Ottelia; species Ottelia alismoides. The sequence continues at coordinate 26,692 of JAZKJV010008400.1, forward strand.
ATGTATCCCAAAATATAGAAGAGAAAGAGAAGCATTTACATTATCTTGTACAAAGCTATAACATATGTACAGTAACAGAAAAGGCGGAAGCTCAACGTCCACCTGTCAATCTACTGTAATGCAAGCGCCTTGCCTACCATACATGTGGGGAACAAGAGAAATGTCAACAAATGTTGAATATAATCTAGTATACTAAAAATAACAGGTAATTCAATGGTTTCAAAAGAAAGCAAGTAGATAGGTGTTGACATGTAAATTTAATAAACTACTTGCATAAAAAACGGTTTTCAAGCTGTTTTCTATGTAAATCCCTGTTCACCCATCGCCCCTTAACCTTCCATATATACATTTCGTATATTAATTATATGATCCATATGTTAGTTATTATCTTTTTATTAATTATAACTCATATTGATGGATATTGGGATTGTAGATGATGAATCTCTGATATGGTCTTTATCTTTGTCTAATTTCTCAAGCCTAGTGGATATGTTGCAGTCTGATTGTGACCTTATATTATGACTCTAAGGCGAGAAGAATACCTTAGGATTGGAGTGTTTCTGTAAGCATGTGGTAGAGTATAATGCATCCTAACTAAGTTTCCAATACGTCCACTGACTTCTCCAAATATCTGTACTAGTACTAGTAGTTCTAAATTCTGATCAAAAGGCGATGATTGATGATTTCTTTATGACGGACTTTTTCCTTGCCATGCTTATTGACAGCACAATAATCAAAAGTCAAGAATAATACCAAACTCAACTATAACCAGACTCAACTTCAGCTGACAACGATCTCTTCTTCTCCAGGACCTACTGGCAGAATAGTAACAAAAAACTCAAACGGTGAGGAAGCCTCCTAAAAAACTTTTCCGTCTCGCCCTCCTAACGACAGCATCTGCTCTGCGACAGATAGCAACAGTGGCGAAAGTAGTTGTCCTGACTGTGAAGTAACATGTTGCATTGGTGCAACCACACTTCCACTAGAATGGAGAGACGAAATGGTCTCTTAGGAGGCTTCCTCACCGTTTGAGCTTTTTGTTACTATTCTGCCAGTGGTCCTAGCGAAGAAGAGATCGTTGTCAGCTGAAGTTGTGTCTGGTTATAGTTGAGGTTGGTTACAGTTGAGTTTGGTACTGTTCTTGAGTTTTGGTTATTATGCTGCCAATAAGCCTGGCAAGGAAAAGATCGTGAGAAAGAAATCATCAATCATAAACCATCGCCTTTTGATCAGAAGTTAGAATTACTGCTACGAATATTATGAGAAGCTAGTGGACGTATTGGGAGCTTAGTTAGGATGCATTATACTTAACCGCATGCCTACAGAGGCACACCAACTCTAAGGTATTCTTCACACCTTAGAGTCATAGTGTAAGGTCACAATCAGACCACAGACTATCCACTAAGTTTGAGAAACTAGACAAAGATAAAAACCAGATCAGAGATTCATCATCTACAATCCCAAGATCCATCAACATGAGTTATAAATGATAAAAAGATAATAACCTACATATGGATCACATAATTAATATATGAAATGTACATATGGAAAGTTAAGGGGTGATGGGTGAACACGGGATATACATAGAAAACAACTTGAAAACCCTTTTTTATGCAAGTAGCTTATTAAATTTACTGTCAACACCTATCTACTAGCTTTATTTTGAAACCACTGAATTACCTGTTATTTTTAGTATACTAGATTGTATTCAACCTCTGTTGATATTTCTTTTATTCCCAACATGTATGGCAGGCAAGGCGTCTACATTACAATAGATTGACAGCTGGACGTTGAGCTTTCGCAGTTTCTGTTACAGTACACATGTTATAGCTTTTGTAAAAGATAATGTAAATGCTTCTCTTTCTCTTTTATATTTTGGGATACATGTACAAATTATCAGTTTCTTCTGTTACATGTATATATATATATATATGAAAATTAATACAAATATGAATTTCGTGACACTTGTTCTGTGTCATGTTATTTAAATTGCGAATGTCATTCCAATGCGAAAATTTTTTCCTCACTTTTAGGTGACCTAATGCGATCAGTAGCGAATATAATAGTGCGAATGTTGTGTGAATGAGTAACCCAAATCCGCACGAGTCACATAAAAGACTGTCATTATTATATACAACTGATTTTTTTTATGAAGAAAGCAAGAATTCATTCAAACCATTAAGAGGACCTTTAGTATTGTTGGAGTATAAGTTGTATGCGCCTATTGTGTTGTAGCAGGGTAAATGGATCCTGGAGAAGATCCATTTACCCCATCCAGTGTTTAGTCCCACATGGACCAGTGGTGGGACTTGGAGGCTCTGGGAAGGCTATATAAGGAGCCCCAGACCTCCTGTACTCATTGAGAAAAAGGAATAAAGTATCTGCCCCTTTGAGGGCTTCTCCCATGGTTTCATCCCGCTCCTCACGGAGTAGGGTTCCACGTTAAATCATGGTGTTCCCATGTTTATGTTTCTTGTTTATGCTCTGTTTATCAATCGCTTCCGCATTCTTCATATTTTATAACATGGTATCAGAGCGGGTTCGATTCTCGAGGAATCGTGTTATGATCTTTCATTTTGTCGAGTTTCCATTATCGTTCGTTCTGCAATATTTTCTATTCGTGGATTTGTTCTTGAAGATCGTCAAGAGGAGTTTCTTCTTTAGTTTGATCGTGAAGAATATTTGTTCGTGAAGATTTTCTGGAAGATCATTTACATCTCTGATCATCCCGCTTTCATTGAAGCAAAGTTATTAGATGTATTCTTGGTTGCTGGGCAGTGAAGCAGATCTTCCAGATCTGCCGCTCCAAGAGGGTTCCCACGAACCCTACTCCTCTCACGCGTCCAGGCAATGAAGCCCTGCGCAACAACCTCTCACGCGTCCAGGCAAAGCAGATTATGCGCAGCCCGCATGCGGCTGCAAAGCGGCACACCTTCCAGGCGTCTTTCTGGCGCGTAATCCTTGCAGCCCAGACTCGAACCCCATTCTCCAGAGCATTGCTCAGTCAAAGGATTCTCCAAAGCGGCAACAACAACACCAACAAATCAGGGGCTCTTCTTCCTCGGGCTGGCGTCGACAGGGGAGAGCCCTAGTGTTCCAGCGATGCAAGTCGCGCCTCCTGGTTGCCCTCTTCTGCGTGATCTTGCTCTCACCAGCAGTCTCTCTCGTCCCGCGCAGGCGGCGCGAGACTCTCCAGGCGGGTCCTCCTGGTCGTTGGCGCTCGGCCGCGCCAGCCCCAGGCGACTCCTCGCGCGAAGGCTCCGTGGGAGCCTCTGCTCCAGTTTCAAGTGGCGGCGCAGTTCGAGCCCCCCCTATCGTAGGCGCATACATCCCTCCCAGCGGCGGCTTACGACGCCCTTCATCTCCTGGCAGCCCGAGCGGCGCTCTCCTCCACTGTCTCAAGATGCCATCGAGGGCGGCGCCAGAAAAAGGGGAAGGGGGCAGCATCGTGCGTGTTTAGGGTTACGGGAACCCTAAAAGATTTCCTATTTTGCGCAAGAGAATGGGCCCACGTTTATTTCAAAAAAAAAGTCCTGTTTAATTTGGGCCCAACGGATCTGCTGTGCTGTATAAAAAAAAGAGGGGAAAGATTAAAAAAAAGAGGAGAGAGAGCAATGTTAAAAAAATGGAAAGGAAAGTCGTGTACAAAAAAAAGGGTCGTACGCAGTTGAGAGAAAAAAAATCCAAAAAAAAGGGCGCGTACAATAGACAAAAGCCGTACGCATATTTTAAAAAAATTGCGAGTTTTGAAAAATGCCGAAAAAAATGATGATGAAAACGGCTTGAAAAAAATAAAAAAAAATTGTTTCAAATAAAAAAAAGGAGATGACGGCTTATTAAAAAAAGGGAAAGCCGCAAGGAAATTTTTTGAGAATTTTTTCTCCCTATCATTGTTGTCTTCTCCCAACTTGGTCGACGTCCATGTTTTCCGACAAGTATGGGAGAAAGGGGGAGTATATATGTAGAGTCACAGGTCTTGTATTCCAGATCCAGATTCAGATACCAGTCTCCAGATCAGCCAGTTGATCAGACTCTACAGTTCGGTTTTAGACTCGACGATCATTGTTCTGAGTCTCCAGTTTCAGACACGCACGAGTGTGCGGTCATTGTCAGATGAGCATAAGTTGTCATCGTTTGTTTTAAGGTTGTTAGAGTAATCGATACTCTGTTGTGTTATTCCATAGAGCCCTCGGGTCTCGTATATAGGGAGAAAACCCTTGGGTAAATTACAGAGTCTTACAAAATATAAATAGAAATTACGGAACAATAAAACGTAACATATATATAAGTCTCTACACTCCCCCTCAAGATGGAGCATAGATATCTATCATGCTCAGCTTGGAAGAACATCTCTGGAAAGGTCCTCTGAGCAGTGGTTTGGTGAATATGTCAGCCGTCTGATCCTCTGAACTGACATGAGAGGTGGAAATGAAGCCCTTCTGAATCATGTCTCTAGTAAAATGACAATCCACCTCGATGTGCTTTGTTCTCTCGTGAAAAGCCGGATTATTGGCAATAAACAATGCTGCCTGATTGTCACATTGGAGATTCATAGGCAAGGGGACATCTACAGTCAAATCTTCTAAGACTGCTCTAACCGACATCATTTCTGCAGTTGCTTGTGCCATGGCTCTGTACTCGGATTCCGCACTGGACCTCGCCACAACAGTCTGTTTCTTGCTTTTCCAAGAAACTAAAGAGCTTCCTATAAAGATAGCAAATCCAGAAGTGGATTTACGATCCCTTGGACATCCTGCATAATCTGCATCTGCACAAGCTGAAATAGATAGATCCGTATCTTTCCTAAATAGCAACCCTGTGCCTGGGGAAGACTTCAGATATCTCAATATCATATACAAGGCATCCATATGAACTTGCCTTGGCTGCTCCACAAATTGACTCACCCGATTTACTGCAAAGGCAATATCCGGTCGAGTTATAGTAATATATAAGAGCTTACCCACCATCTCTCTGTACCTTCTTTTGTTCACCTCCTCGGTATCATCATCGTACAGCTTCATGCTTGGGTCCATAGGTGTACTTGAAGGTCTGCATCCAGTCATTCCTGCTTCAGCTAGCAAGTCCGTGACATTTTCTTTGAGTCATCACCATTCCTTGTGCATTTCGTGCAAACTCTATCCCCAGAAAATATCGTATCGTGCCCAGATCCTTCATAATGAACTGGTTTCCCAACAGGGACTTGGTTATCTCAATCCCCTGAGCATCATCTCCTGTGACCAAGATGTCATCAACATATATCATAACAACAACTGTACCTCTAGGGGTCTTCTGGATGAACAATGAATGGTCCGCATTTGATCTCCTGAACCCCTGTTTTTCAATTAGCTGAGACAGCTTCTGCAACCATGCTCGGGGACTTTGTTTAAGGCCATAGATAGCCTTAGGAAGTCTGCACACCATCTGAGTCCCCCCCTCAGCAGCAAATCCTGGTGGCTGCTGCATGTAGACTTCCTCCTGTAGGTCTCCATACAAAAAAGCATTCTTGACGTCAAGCTGAAAAATGGTCCAGTTACGTACCACAGCAACAGATAGGAGGATGCGAAGAGTGGAGTGTCTAGCCACTGGTGAAAAAGTATCCAAGTAATCTACCCCATATGTCTGGGTAAATCCCCGTGCTACAAGTCTTGCCTTGTACCTATCAAGACGTCCATCCGCATGATATTTCACCGTAAAGATCCACTTGCAACTCACCACGGGGGCACCTGAAGGAATGGGAACAAGAGACCAAGTCCCTCGAGACTGCAGAGCATGCATCTCCTCTTCCATGGCTAGACGCCAGCAATCAATCTTCATGGCATCTTGATAGGTCCGTGGAATCTCAACATACGAGACAGCAGCTACAAACTTCTGGAAGTCCCCATTGAGACGATGAAATGAGACTTGAGAAGCAAGCGGGTACGAAGCACACTGTCGCCTTGGCTTCCTTTGAGCTATAGGCCGATCAAGATCATCTATGACTGGCGGATCCTCCTCCTGTTGTAAAGACTCCTGCACCGGTGCATTGGCTAATCCATCATTAGTGGTAACATCAGAACATACCTGAGGCGTGCTGGATGGTTGGCATGTAGCTTGAGCTGGCCTTGTTCGCCTTGTATAGAACTTAGGAAATGGTATAATTGGAGGTGGTGGTGGTGGTGGAGGTGGATTAGAGGATTGACTCAGACTTGGAGGTGGAGGCACATAGACCTGAGAGTTCGTGGATGTGGAGGAGATCAGTCTGTCACCTGCAGGGGATAAGTACATGACTGGTTCGAAAAAGGTAACATCAGCACTCACATAGTATTTGTTATGAATGGGATCATAACAACGATATCCTTTCTGTGTCCTGGAGTAGCCCACAAAAACACACTTGATAGCCCTAGGAGAGAGCTTATCAAGTCCTGGAGATAACCGGTGGACAAACGCAACAGTACCAAAGACCCGAGGTGTAAGTGTAAACAATCTTTGTCAGGAAATAGAAGAGAGAAAGGAGACTTTTCGCCAAGTACATGCACATACTTAACACTTGTAGGCATGCGGTTAACCAGATAGCATGCTGTAAGGATAGCATCCCCCCAAAAGGATAAGGGTGCGGAACTTTGAATAAGTAATGTGCGAGCAATATCAAGAAAGTGTCTATGCTTTCGTTCTGCAACACCATTTTGTTGAGATGTGTATGCACATGTGGTTTGGTGAATAATACCTTTAGAAGAAAGGAAGCGAGCAAGAGAACGAGTGCAAAATTCCAAGGCATTGTCAGTACGCACATACTTAACAGTAGATGAAAAAACATTTTGAACCTCATTAATAAGATTTTGAATAACACTTCCTGCTTCTGATTTATTTTTGAGAAGAAAAGTCCAGGACACTCTAGAAAATTCATCAACAACAACTAGATAAAACCTGTGCCCCTGATGATCTGGGACACGACTGGGACCCCAAATATCTATGTGAAATAACTCAAATGGAGAGCGACTGCTCCGACCCTGACGACTGGGGAAGCTGGACCGATGGTGCTTCCCTAACTGACATGCTTCACAACGAAAAGACGAACCCGGAGATATCTGAGGCAGGAGGTGGCGCATTTTCTGTAGTGGCAGGTGACCAAATCGAAGATGCCAGGTATATGGTGAGACGGAGCCCTGAGAATGTAGTGAGACTCCAGCATACGAGGTCCGTACAAGACGATAGAGGCCATTGTGCTCAGAACCACAGCCAATCACCCTGCCCGTTAGTATGTCCTGAAAAATAACAGAAGATGGATCAAATATAGCACGACAATGCAAATCTCTAGTAATCTGACTAATGGATAATAGATTCATAGAGAATTCTGGTGCATGTAAAACATTCTGTAAGTGCATAGAGGGCAGCAAATCCGTCTCCCCCTGACCGACGATCGGGGAATGAGTACCATCAGCAATGAGTACAGAGCGACCAGGCTGAACAGCTCTATAGGACTGCAGGATATCTCTATCATGACATAGATGATGGGTGGCTCCAGAATCAACAATCCAACCTGTGAGATCATGGTTATGATATGAGACCGGAGGACTACCTGAGGCAGTGGCAGAGGCAGATGTACTGGCAGATGCCGAAGCGGCAATATCAGAGGCGTCAGCACCCTCTGACGATGATTGTGGCATGATATCACGAAGCCGTGCCACTAGCTTCTCGAACCTGTAATCTAGAGTAGATGCTGCTGGACCCTGGACATGATCCGCGACCCGTACAGAAGGAGGAAAGCCATGCTTAGAATAGCACGTATCCTCCGAATGACCAGTACGACGACAGAATGAGCATGTAGACCGTACACGACCTCCTCGGCCACGTCCACCACTTCCTCTGCCATGAAATGAGGACGAACCACCACGTCCCTTGGAAACTGCCATTGCTGATGGAGGTGCAGTCGCTGTATTCGATGGAACAGGTACACGACTGAGCCTCCTGTATACTTCTTCCATCGGTGGGATGGTGGCATCTGCAAGGATCTGAGAGCGTGCTGCCTCGTACTCAGGGTCAAGGGCAGCGAGTAATACGCCAACCATAGTGGCGTTGCGGAACGTCTTCTATTGTTCCGGCGTGGCTGTGAGCGGAATGGTGCTATAGAGCTTCTCGAACATTCCACGAAGCGACGTGTACAGTGAATGAAGAGGCCTCCCATTCTGCTTCGTGGTAAAGATATCATGCTGCAACTGGAGCATCTTCGTCTCGTTGCGTACCTGAGAGTACGTCGTGGCCAAAATATCCCACATCGCCTTGGCGGTGGGCTGATGGAGGACATCATTCGCTATCTCCGTCGTGAGCGTTCCTGAGAGCCAAACCTTGGCATACGCATCATCGGCCTCCCATGAGGCATATATTCCTGTTTTCTCCGGCGGTTCATCCTCGGTAAGAATATGCTTCTTACCACACGACTTCATGAGACTGAGGAACTGCATAGTCCACAGTTCGTAGTTTGTCCCGTCCATTTTGACGATTGGTGCCGAACCTTTGAAGGCACCTATGGCGGGCATATTGACCTTTTGTTCTGACATACTGCCAGAGAAGAACAACTAGTGATAAACCAAGAAAATGTTGTCTACCAAGACCTTTGAGGATTCAAGTGCATATGTAGACGTTATGCACTTGAACCCAACATCTATCCGAGACCGACCGAGGGAGAGGCGCCCGGTGGCGAGTAGAGGCTGTGGAGGCCTCTACCGAGGAGAGACGGCGGCTGGGGGGGGGGTCCCGGCGGCGGGGCTGGGCGACGCGGGTGGGTTCCCGGCGCCGGCTGGAGGCCGGGGGCGGAGAGAGAGAGCCGGCGGGAGGGCTAGGAGCCCCGCAGGAGGGCTGGAAGAGCCGGCTGGAGGCTGGCGGCGGCGGACTGGGGGTTCGACGGCGGTAGACTGGGGGGGCGGCGGGTGGAGAAAACCCTAGGGTTAGGGTTTTGGCTCTGATACCATGTTAGAGTAATCGATACTCTGTTGTGTTATTCCATAGAGCCCTCGGGTCTCTTATATAGGGAGAAAACCCTTGGGTAAATTACAGAGTCTTACAAAATATAAATAGAAATTACGGAACAATAAAACGTAACATATATATAAGTCTCTACAAAGGTCCCCATCATTCTTGTTGTTATTCGGCCAGAGTTTTCATGTGAGCCATAGGGACTCCAGAGCAGAGGACCATTCCCTTGAGGGCAAGGGTTTTCATGTGGTATCATAGGTACATCAGAGCAGTGCACCATTCTCTGAGCCAGATGGGAGAGACCCAGTTCTCCGACGAGGAGACTTCAGGCGCAAGTTCAGGCTCGATGGTCAGGTTCCGAGTCTTCAGTTGACTCACACTCCAGCCTGTTCGTCCTCCTCACCTGCACGGCATGAGAAGCAACGTCCTCGACTGCAGCAATGTGCGCGTTGGGTTGATATTGTCCGTAGTGTCCTGTAGCGTTGAGTTGAGTTTCTTTCTGTTTGTCCAAACTGAGCATTGCATGCTCCAGCTTGAGGGGGAGTGCTGGAGTATAAGTTGTATGCGCCTATTGTGTTGTAGCAGGGTAAATGGATCCTGGAGAAGATCCATTTACCCCATCCAGTGTTTAGTCCCACATGGACCAATTGTGGGACTTGGAGGCTCTGGGAAGGCTATATAAGGAGCCCCAGACCTCCTGTACTCATTGAGAAAAAGGAATAAAGTATCTGCCCCTTTGAGGGCTTCTCCCGTGGTTTCATCCCGCTCCTCACGGAGTAGGGTTCCACGTTAAATCATGGTGTTCCCATGTTTATGTTTCTTGTTTATGCTCTGTTTATCAATCGCTTCCGCATTCTTCATATTTTATAACAAGTATTATAAAAGTAGCTACCATGTAAATTGGATGCCACAATTTTAAGTTGTAAAGCAGTCTCATGCTAAAATGCAAAGAATGGGCCCGGCGAAGTAGTAGATTCAAAATTGATTCAAAACTGCCTAAACCCCAAGCAGGAACTTCTTGCATCGATGGTGCTCTTTTTTAGCTCTAACCACAGCAAGGCTAGACCGAACAAATTTATCAAAAAACGTGAGAAAAATATCTGTTGCACTAAACTATAACTTTGATCTGAGCACGTAACTTAGGCTTATAAAAATAATAGAATTCTTCATTGGGAGTTAAAAAGGCATACATGACAGAGATTGTTTTAGAAGAATTCATCAAATACAATTTTCGATGTAGCTCATACGTGAAGAGCAACATATAAACTGCAAAACAGAGAATGGTTAGAAAACTAAGAGCATTAAAATTGCCACTGTAGTAGTAGTTTAATTAAGCCAAATTGATTTACATTTCGAGCATTCATATATTTGAGCAAATTGATAGTTTCCGTCTACCGTCCAGCATTTCAAATCCTGCTCAGTGACTGATGGCGAAATGGTAACTGCAAGAAGGGTAAACATAGTAGTCTGGTCAGGGGAACATGTCCTTTTTTACTTGGTTTATTATAAATATGTAATCACTCAGAGAAATATGGTGCATACGTATTGGATTTTACTGTGCATAAACATTTCAAAAATGAGAATATCCCTGTCTACCAGTTTTAGGATTTTGCCCTGTGGAAAATATCACAAGAAATATATAAAAGTAAGAAAAATGACCACGGGGACTTGCCCAATCAATCATGTAGAAGCCACACATCATGTGATGACCAGAACTTGAACTATTTGAAAATGTTAAACAGTATGATTCCGGGAGGATCCCACACACAGACATATGTGTAAAATTAAAAAGATATCGACCAAATGGAGTTGGTCCCATGCATACTTGGTAAATTGACATATATCCAAGTTGAATAAGATAAATTGACTCCAAAAGAATTGAATGGCATACTAGTTTGCTAGTGTCTGTGTAGTTTAAGGTTATATACGGACTGCTTGTCACTTCCACCAATTCCGTATATAGACTTATAGAGTTGAGATATATATTATCTTTTCCTATTTCATGTATTTATATTTCTTTTCATCTTTATTATGTAATTTTCCAAACACGAGTTTTCTCTGTATAAGAGAACCCTAGGGTCTCTTGATAACTCAATTTAGTAGTCTCTTTCCACATGGTATCAGAGCGACGACTCTAGACCGAAGTTTTGTACCTACGCCCTAAAACCCCACCCGCCACCCCCACCTTTTCGCTGCCAACTCTCCTCGCCCCTCGAGAAGGTCTACTCTCGCTGTCACGCTGCACGACGACATCGAGGAAGGGGCCCGATCACCCTAGCATCGCCAAGCGACACCGACGAAGGAGAGGAGAATCCCAACAATGCCTGAGGTCCTACAACAGTGCCACCTAGTGGCATCGATGCTAGAAACTGGCACCTTAGTTTCTGCAGATTTGCCGCCCAACACTAACTGAAGGCGAGTTTTCGTGTTTGCCGCCATCTAGGAGCCCTCAGTGCATACCTAATGGTACCCTATTTTTGTCGACCATCTCTAGGGGCCACACCACATCCTTAAATCTCTTAACGGTTTGATTTTGGACCATTTACGGTGAAATCAGATCATTAGGTTTACCCTCAGGTCCTAGAAGCTCGCTTTTGGTTCATGGGATTGGTTGTAACTTGAGTCTACAAAGCTATTTCCATGATTGTGTAAACATTTTCAGATAGATCTACTGTCCCAATCGAGTTATGTCCCAACCATCTTTTCTATCATGTCACCATCTTTTCTATCATGTCAGAAATCTAGCGTTGTAGAAAACAATAATGCAGAAGCGTATTAAAGATAAAGAAATAAAGAACAGTAGCAAAACATCGAGATTTGATGTAGAACCCTACGCCATAAGGAACAAGATGAAACTACGTGAGAATGCCACTAAGGGATGATTCTTCTATTCATTTTCTCAACTAATATAATGCAAGGCCTTAAATATCGGTTTCGTTCACCATTTCGGTACCGACCAAAACAGAATTTCGGTGGAATTTCGACCGAAATTTCGGTCATTTCGGTCATTTTTTGTACTAGGACCCCCATATTTCGGTCATTTCGGTCAAATTTCGATTTCGACTGGATATCGATATTCGACAGAAATTCGACCGAATTTCGCTGAAATTTGAGGCCATGATATAATGGATATAGTGCTTCTTATATAGCCCAATAGACATGTCGGATCCCACTCATAGTAAATGTGGGACTAAACCAGTGAATGTGGTAATGGACCCTGGAGTGATCCAATTTCCCTTCTATGAGATGACATATACTCTAACACCCTCTCAAGTTGGGCATGCAATGCTCAGCTTGGACAAATAGAAAGAAATCATCTACTCACAATACAAGACACAAACTCAATGCAAACTTTGATGTCTGCCAACTAATGACGTTGCTTCTCAAGTCGTGCTGGTGAGGAAGAATTGAAGGGTTGGAGCGTAAACTGAGCAGGGTGTTCTCGTCGGAGAACATGTGCTCTATATTACGTTTGTTATAGTCACTGAAACCGGAATGGGTCTTCGCTTGGAGAACTCTGGCCTACAACTGCTCTATCTCTCTGAAGGGTCAAAATAGAAAAGGCCATGAAAACATCATCGTCGAAGATTACAATTGCTGGAGAATGGAGTCTGAAAGTCTCCTTGTCAGAGAACCAAGTTTCTCCCATACTAGCTCAGAGAATGAGATCTTTATATGAATCCACATGAAAATCATAAACCCGCAATGGCTTAGAGAATGGGATCTCTACTCTGGAGTCCATATAGATCACATGAAAATCCTGAGTTGATCAGATCACGTATGGGGACCTCTCAAACAATGAATGCACACATGTGCACCTTGAACGACTCCGAAACAATCTGTAGAGTTTGAATCTGACAATATGTACAGTATAAAATCTATAGAATCTGAAGAACTGGAGAGTCTAAATCTGACCTGTTGCATAATACTCACCCTTTCTTTCATACTGGTCAGAATAACTGACATCGACCAAGTTGGGAGAAAGCATGAAGATGGGAAAAAAACAATCTAAAATATTTCTTTCTTTTTACCGACTATCTTTTTTTTATTTTTATAGTCGACTCCTCTCTTTTTTTCAAAGTATTTTCTTTTCGTGTATGGTTTTTTGTAGACACATTCCCCCTCCCCGCCCCCTCCAAAAAAAATAAAATAATCTCATTTTCCTCTCTTTTTTTGAAAGAGGGTCCAAATAGGGACTAAATCCAACCCACCCTTTTTCCCTCAAATTGCAGCCATTGGGCCCAATTTTAGGCCCAAACGAGCCCCACATAAAAGGCATCCCCCTGCCTCGACGAAATTGGGGCCTTCTATTCAGGGTTCCCTGATACGAATAGCCCCACTTAGGAGGCACCCCCACCCCATTCCCACCCCCTCGAAATCAAGGCTATCTATTTAGTACTCCCAATCAGGGAACCCCATCCATGAAAGGAGCCGCATTGCGATGGGGCTTCTTGCTTGGTTGATGCCGCCACCACCTGGGAACCTCTCTGTACAGAGGTCCCATCTTTACCACCTTGGGGAGCCATCACGTCTGGAGGCAGTTACAACTAATGTTGCGTGAGATGGGGGTAAAAGGGTGTCGCCTGGAGCCACTTGTAGTGGGATAAGAAGCATGGATATGACACCTCCTGTGCTTTATCGGGGAGGAGACGAGGGCGTGCGACGAGACGAGTTGGTCAGTGTCTCCTGGTGGTGTCGCCTCTGCTTGGAGATACCACCTCTGGGAGTGTTGAGGCTTCTTTACCCTACTTAATTATGGGAAAAAGCTTTGTTATTGTTCTCTGCCTGATCGAGAAGAGCCTTTAAGGTTCCATCGTTTGGAGTATGATGCGTCGCCATCTATAATATCTCTTCCTCTTCCTTTGGCATACGACTGCGTGGATTGACGCATCCTTTGGCGGTCGCTGCAGAAGAGAGGATTCCTGGTCACATGGATTGATTGTGTAAAAAGGTGCATCACTATGACATCTTATTCAGTGCTGGTGAATGGCAAACCAGATGGGTTTTTTTCCAGCCCCAGCGGGGAGTGCGGTAGGGGTGCCCTCTAGCACCGTTACTCTTTTTTAGAGGCGGACACGCTGACGGTGATGATGAAGCTGGCGACAACTAAAGGAATTTATGCAAATTATAGGCGGAATGGTACTTCCATCCCCATTCTACATTACGTCGACGACACAGTTCTGTTCATTGATGGGGATCCTGAGCATGCAAGAAATGTGGAGTACATTATGACAATTTTTGGGGAGATCTCAGGTCTGAGGCTGAATAGGGACAAGTCCAACATCTTCATGTTCGGGATGACGCATGAGGAGTCACGAGAGAGTTGTGGTATCTTGCGTTGTATGGAGGGGTCCCTTCCGACCACATATTTTAGGCTTCCTCTGATTGCCGGTAGGATTTGGGTGGCAGACTGGAATGTGGTAGTTGGCAGGATGGAGAATAAATTGGCGGGCTGGAAAAACAGAACACTTTCTAAGAGGGGAAAGCTGGTCCTCCCCAAGCATGTTTTGTCCGCTATACCGATATTTTTCTTTTCAACAAGGATGATGCTGGTGGGGGTGTGCATCTGGTCTGAAGGGCGGTAAGAGGGAGGGGGTGTGCATCTGGTCGGTTGGGAAACGATGACGAGATCGAAGGAGGGAGGACTAGGAGTCCACAATTTAGAGATCAAGAATAAGGCCATGATGGCGAAGTGGGCTTTGAGATTTTGGGGGAAGTCAGAAGATCTGGTCTACAGAATGATGCGGGACATTTATGGGAATGGAAGTTCATGGAGCGTGGAGGCGTGCAGGAGACCGTCGTCTCCTTCGATGGGTTTGATGAATGTCTCGCAAGAGCTGGGGGAGTTGGCGAGACCGATGCTGGGGGATGAGCACGGGTTTCGATTTTGGTTGGATGATTGGTTGGGGGTAGGGCCGCTTAGAGCGAGATACCCACGTCTTTTTGCTAGTGCACGAAATAGGGGTGTTGCGGTGTGTACGGTTTCTGCAGAGGGATCTTGGTCCCCATCTTTCGCTTCTGTCTTGTCGGATCAGAGATGCGATGAGGTCGTGGCCCTCCTAAGAGATCTAGCAGATGTGGGGGTCCCAACGAAAGCATAGACCATTTCGTTTAGGAGGGGAGTTTTTTGGTGAAGAAGGCATACAAAGCTTTCGCTAGGCAGCACATGGAGGTTAGGAAGGAAAATGCATGTGACTGCAGAATTAGTTGGACTAGCAGAATTCCTATGCGGATCAAGATTTTCTTGTGGTCGGCAAGACACGGGCATCTATTTTCCAAGGCACGCAAGACGAGACTTCTGGGCAATGGAAAGATTCATTGCAACAGATGCGGCTTTGAGTAGGAGGACCATGAACATATCTTCTTTGGTTTTGGATCTTCGACCATGATGTGGAAGCGTGCAACAATGACGTGGCTGCACTTGGTGGACAACGAGGCATACTGGAGTTCGATTAAGGCAGCTTGCGGGTGTTCTCATGAGGATGCGACTGGACCTTTTGCAATCCTATGGGCCATTTGGTGTGTAAGAAACGAAAAAATATTCAAAGGTTGTCAGTTCAACTGTGAGAGGGTGATGGGTCCCTACAGGGCTATGATATCTTTAGGGAATAACATGTAGTTCGGATGTCAGTGTGGTGTGTGGCGTTGTATGGGCGTGATGGGCCACTATCCGATTTTTTTCTTGTGTGGGGCCATTGGAGTGCCTCTTTCTGTATTTCAATGTTAATGAAATAAATTTGCGGTGAGCACCAATGCTCGGGGCTCCACCCTTTGTTTTTCTTAAAAAAACACCTCTTCCTCTTCTAGCGGAGGCCTCGATCGAGATGCGATCGTGATGTTTTTTTTTGAAAGTCTGCAGGTTAGGGGGTAGTACTCAGCGGTACCCTCCCCATCGATCGAGATGCGATCGTGATGTTGTTGCAGATCTACGCATGGGGAAATCACATCTTTCTTCTTGGGCCACACATTATGGAACTAGAGTTGATGCAGGATGTGCTACATGCACATGACTTTTTGATGAATTTATTATCTACTAGTTAAATCACTAAGGACTTGCATTGTCGTGCCATTTTGACCTCTCTTTTCTGGTGTTTCAAGATATACTCACGGACATGGTGATTGGATGTATCCGTGAGCAAGTGGATCTCTACATACTAATGTAGTCTCATATGTTGGTGCTTCTTCAATTCCTACTAGATCAAACTCTCTGTACATGTGGCATCCGTGTTTTGATCACCTTCCTCTACAGAAGCTATGTCATATCCTCCCACAAATACACTCTCGATCCACATTCCAATACAACGCTTGCCAGCTTGGGAAGCATCACCGATCTTCTTTTCCTGGTCACCAGAGTCGTAGTAGCAGTAGTTTATTTGAGTTAATTCATTTTAACATTTGGGATCCCGATCGTATTCATGACCATCATGGGCACATGTTATATCTTGTCGATATGGATGATTTTTCTAGACTATGATGAATTTTCCTTTTGAAAACCAAGTCTAAGATCAGATCTGTCATTCAATCATTCACTAATGAAATAAAAAATATTTTTCTACTACTGTTAATAATGTTCGCTCTAACAATGCCTTGGAGTTATGCATAGGTTGTTGAGTTCTTCAGGTCTCTTTGCATTATACACTAGACTTTATGTGCATACAGTTCCCAACAGAATAGTGTTGTTGAACGCAAACACCGACATTTACTTGATGTGACCACGACCCTCCTGATTCAGAGTCACGCTTCTCACTCTTTCTGTGATGATGTGGTTCTCATTCATTGTTATTTAGTGAATCGTAGGCCAAGAGATGATTCCTTTCTCGATTGTATTTCCTGAGAAGAATCTTTTCTCTCTTACACCTAGTGTCTTCGACTATGTGGTATTTGTTCACCATTTGACTCGTGGTCGTGACGGGCTCTCCTTAGAGTTATCAAGTATGTTTTTGTGGACTACTCCAAGACCCAGAAGGGGTACTGGTGTTTTGATCATATTCAACGAAAGTACGTCAGTGCTGATGTCACCTTTATGAGTCAGTCATATATTTCTCTCCTACAAGTGACAGGTGACTTTGTCTAAATCTGAAGAGGAGGTCTACATGCCTCCTACGCCACCACTACCTTTAGCTCCACTACCTTCACCAAATCCACCACCACCTCCTATTGTGGTTTCTCCTCTGTCTCCACCTCATGGTACTTTGTCTCAATTCTTGCTACATTTTTACATTCGCAGGCCACCTTCTATATCCCTTGCTTACGGGCCTTCCCCATCATCGTGCACGTCCCAAGTATATTCTAAGCATTTTGTTTCTATTGATGGCACTGGTGGTTTTTCCATACAATAAGCTACTTTATAGGACGAGCAAACACCTTCTCAGGAGGCTACATTGCAGGTTACAGATGATACAAAAGATCTTGATGTGCCTATTCCTCTACGAAAATGGAGGTGTACTTGTGCCATGAATCCTCTCGCCAATGATGTTTCTTTGGAGCATCTTTCAGAAGATTTCAAGAGGTTTGTCGTATGTCTATCAGTTGTAGAGATCCCACGGACACCTCGGGAGGCTATGCAAGACAGAAAGTGGTGTCTTGCTATGGAGGATGAGATGGTCGCACCACAGTCGTGTGGCACTTGAAGCTTAGTTATTGCCCCTTCACAGGCTTCTATGGTTGGATGAAAATGAGTGTATACCATGAATCGTGCAAATGGCGATGTTGATCGCTACAAGGCCAAGCTTGTGGCTCGTGGGTTTACCTAGACTTATGGGGTAGACTATCACGATATGTTCTCTCATGTGGCGTGCCATTCCATCCTTTGGATTCTTATTTCCATTGCAGTGATCTGGGACTGGCCCTTGTTCCAGCTTGATATGAAGAATGCATTTCTATATGATGATTTGTAAAAGGAAGTCTACATGCAACAACCACCCGTGTTTGTTGCAGAGGAGCGTGAGAAGGTTTGCAGACTTCATAAGGCTATTTATGGCCTTTAGCAGAGCCCAGAGCATGGTTCCGGAGGTTCTCATACTTGATAAAGCAATAGGGTTTTACTAGATTCACTGCAGATTATTCACTGTTTGTTCAGAGGACTAAAAAAGGTACATTGGTTACACTAGTTTGTATTGATGATATCATTGTTACAAGAGATAATGTGCAGGGTATTAGTGTAGCTAATGAGTTCGTTGGACAACCGTTTGTTACCAAGGACCTTGACGATTTATGATACTTCTCAGGGCTTGAGTTCTCCAAGAACCAACGGGGCCTTATGATGACCCAGAGGAAGTACGTTACTTATCTTCTCTCTGTGACAGACATGACAGATTGCAGACCTGTCACTGCTCCCATGGATCCTAGCATGAATCTATATGCAACAACAACAAAGCCTTTTCCCACAATTTTATATGATGATTATAAAAAGGAGGTGGATAAGAGGAGATAAATAGAGCTCGTAGGGAAGCTCCTATATGTGACCATTACCAATCCAGGCATTTCCTTTGTCGTGAGCAAAGTTGTTCAATTTATGGAGCAGTAGAGATGCACATATGGATGTGGTTCACATGAATATGAGATATCTGAAGACATCTCCAAGTGCAAGACTGCTCTTTAGCGGAGGAACGTTTCTCACCATTACAACATGTGCAGATGCAGATTATGTAGGATGTCTACTCCAGGCTTTGCAGTGTTCACAAGGAACTCTTTGGTGTCATGAAAGAGAAAGAGGCAGACTGTGGTTGCCAGATCTAGTGCATAGTCAGAGTACAGAGCCACGACGTAGGGAAGCAATGAAATGATGTGCATCATATCTGGTTTGACTAACCTAGTCATTGACATGCCTCTTCCCATGCATCTACAATGCGGCGGCAAGTATGTTCTTTTCATTACCAATAACCATGCGTTCTATGAGAAGACCAAGCACATTGAGGTGGGTTGCCATTACACTCGTGACATGATTCGGAATAGCTTTATCTCCACTTCCCATGTCAATTCAGGGAACAAACAACATATATTTTTACCAAGGCTCTAGCAAGAGGGTCATTTCAGAGATGCTCAAAATTAAGCATTGATCAACATCTATGCTTCATCTTGAGGGGTGTGTTGAGATATATATATTTTCCTATTTCATGTATTTCTCTTTCTTTTCATCTCTATCATGTATTTTGCCCAGCATGAGTTCTCAAGGCTTCATGATAATTCAATTTAGTATTCTCTTTCCACATATAATAAGGATTAGAATCTTTTCAGAGTTTTCTAAAAAATACATGGTAAAAGATCTGCCACCATTGGTCAGTGTGCATCTTGTTGTCCTTCCTCTAATAACCATCCACCTCTAGCATACACAATAACTGAGGTATCATCACTTGATATGTGGAGTGGACCAACATTTCTAGAACATGGTCGTATGTGCCATATCTTAGTGTAGAACCTACCACCAGTGCACAAGCGTGATAGTATAGTGCAACATTGTGGTATCGTTGTAGGACATGACCACAGTGCTACTTCATAGAAACATGTCTGGACTTATATGTGCCTTCATCTATCACCAGCTATGAAGCTTTTGCAAATTACTTAGGAGCTCCACTCTGCTACAGTCTCTTGAAGGGAATTGCCTTTCCATGTGAAAATAGTGGAGTCGCCATAGTTGTTAACTACAATCCAAAAATATTTCTCAAATTAAATGGCATGGATGTGGAAAGGGAAAAAGAAGTGACGCTTTCCATTTGGACCCTATGGCTCTCTTATATAGGAGAAAAGCCCTATGGGAAAATTCAAAAAAGTAGACATAGGAGTAATAAATATGAATAAAGGATAAATAAAAAACAACTATCTCAATAGCCCCCCTCAAGTTGGAGCATATATGTCTATCATGATCAGCTTGGAACAACGATGGAATGAGCCTCTAGTGAGTGCTTTGGTGAACGTATCTACAGATGATCTCCTAAAGTAACATGAGAAGTGGAAATAAATCCCTTATGAATCAATCATATCTCAAGTGTAGTGACAATCTACCTTGATGTGCTTGATTCTTTCATGGAAGGCTAGATTATTAGCTATGAACAATCATGGAATGGGCAGCTTGTTTGTGGCATTGGAATGGACGGCCCACATCATGGCTATGCTACCCTTGTCATGGCTCTATATTCTAAATCTCTGATTCGACACTAGATCTAGTAACAATTGTCTATTTCTTACTCTTCCATGAAATAAGTGAACACCCTACAATGACAACGAAGTCTGAGGCATATTTCCTGTCTTTGGGGCATCCTATGTAAATATACATCAGCACATGTTGTAATTGTAAGGGATGTATCTCTACTGAACAAGAGTCATGCACCCAGAGAAGTCTTCAAATATCTCAAAATCATGTATACAACATCCATATGTACCTGCATGGGTTGTTCATAAACTGACTAATTCTGCTCGCTACGAAGGCTATATCAGGTCTGGTAATGGTGACATATAAAAGTTTCCTCACAAGCTCTCTATATCGTCTCTTATCAACCTCCTCAGTGTCATCATCATAGAGTTTAACATTAAGATCCATAGGAGTAGTAGCAAGCCTACACCCTGTCAGGCAAGTCTCAACTAGGAGATCAGTAACATACTTCCTTTACGTCATCACCATGCCATGTTGGTTCCTTACAAATTCGAGATCAAGAAAATAATGAAGATTGTCAAGGTCCTTAGTCATAAACTGTTGTTCAAGAAAATCCTTAGTTGAATACCCTCCTTATCGTCCCATGTAACAATGATGTCATCCACATAAATCAAAATAACAACAATACCTCTATGGGATCTCTGAACGAAAAGAGAGTGATCTGCGGTCGATCTGACAAATCCATGTTGCTCAATCAACTCAGAGATCTTCCGAAATCAAGCCCTCAGACTCTGCTTAAGGCCATAAATAGCCCTGCGAAGTTTACAAACCATATGAGACTCCCCCTCAACAGTAAAACCCGGGGGCTGCTGCATGTAGACTTCCTCCTGCAAATAACCATACAACAAGGCATTCTTGACATTTAACTGAAAAGATGCCAATCACGTATCATGACAACATAAATAAGAATCTTCAATATAGAATGTCGAGCGACAGGAGAAAACGTATCTTGATAGTCCATCCCATATGTCTGGGTGAACCCACGAGCAACAAGTTTGGCCTTGTATCTATCACTACCATTTGGACAGTGTTTCACCGTAAACACCCACTTACTTCCCACAACAGATACACTAGGTGGAGCAGGAACAATACACCACGTGTCGCGAGACTGTAATGCAACCATCTCTTCCTCTTTAACAAGACATCACTAACTAATCTATAAAAATCCTGATATGTCAGTGCCTCCTGATATGTCAATGCCTCCTGATATGTCAGTGCCAGTGCTATATCTACAACAGATAGTCTAACAACAAATCTATGAAACTCGTCCTGAGACGTGCAATAGAAACATAGGAAGCAAGAGGATATGTGGCACATGTACGCCTCTGCTTCTATAAAAGCAATGGGCATGTTAATGTCCTCAGCCTCCTCAGTGATCAAAACATGAACATCTATAGCCACCTTCTCATCATGCTGTAAATGTAAATCACCAGTGCCATCAGTAGAAACAAAGTGCTCAGAACATAACTGGGTTGTGCTGGATGATGGAAGATGCTCATGAGCACGAGGTCAGTGCGTGTAAACTTGTGGCAAAAAGACTGGTGGAGAAGGTGGAGGAGGCGGTGGTGGTGAGGATGATGGTGTAGGAGTGAGAGGTGTATGAGTCATAGGCGTAACAGACGAAACTGAAGATAAAGGCATGTATACCTCTTCTCCATATTCCAAAGGAACCAACATATCAACTATAAGAGAGAAAAACATAATAGAGTCAAAGAAAGAAACATCCGCACTAACATAATACTTCTGTCGAATAGGATCAAAACAATTGTATCCCTTTTGAGTCCTAGAATACCCCACAAAGACATACTTGATACCTCTAGGAGAGAGTTTGTCATAGTCAGGAGTCGTATGATGAACAAAGGCAACTGACCCAAACACACGAGGAGTGAGGGAGAAAAGATCCCTCTACGGAAGTGCAATCAAGAACAAAATCTTCTCTTCCAACATAGACGAGGGCATGCGATTCATCTTTATTATGTAATTCGCCTTCTAGGATTTCTCCTTTTCTATATAAGAGAGTCCTATGGCCCTCGTTCATAATCAAGTCAGTTTTTCTCTCAACAGTTTCCTGGTATATGTATCAAAGTAAAGAAATAGCTTTTAGTTTAAGTGTTCTTATGAGAAATATCATTTGATCTTATATATCATGTATGCATCACTATACCCACTTCAATTGCATGGTGGTTGTGCAGTGTGCCTACCACCCAAAAGATCAGGGTTCAAATACCTCCTTGTGGGGGTCACGTTAGGTAGCCGACAGTCATCGTAAAAAATAGTCCGATCTTAACATAGATTTGAGCAAGAATCCATGTAGCCAACCCTACTTAAAGTGAGAGAAGCCTTTTCCATTTTTATATATCATGTATGCATCACTGTATTATTTTTTAGATATTTAAAACTTAAAAATCACATGTATCCAGCATATGCTTTCACATACTGCTTAATTACTATTCGGTGACATGTCCAAACGCATATACATATTGCTTTCCTAACCCTTGATCCCATCACCCTTGTAAGTACTCAAGGGCTAACTGGTCAGATTTAGATATTGTTGTAATGTTAGGCTGAATGAAGAGAATATCTGATTCAAAATTTAATTCGGATGAGAGGGTGAGCAAATAGAATGTTGCTATATATTCAGTCCAATCCGAATATTCTCAAATTTGCCCGAATATTCGGGTATTCAATAGAATATTCAATTGACTATTGCAACATGCTGCTAATTTTTTATTTTTTTGAAGATTCCCAATTATCATGATATCATCACAAAATGTTAAAGATTTGTATATGCCACTTGTTAATTGGTACTTTTATCTTGGATTCTTGTTTATTGATGACCATATATGTAAATATATAAGAATATATATATATATATTAGACAAAATTTTTATTTAAAATAATTAAAAATACATAATAAAATAATTCTGAATATTCTCTCGAATATCGACTATTCTTTATTCAATGACCCTTTCGACTGAATACCAAATACCGACTTTTTACAACACTAGATTTAGATGATCGGACCCACTTTGGATTGACACAAGATAGTCACACAAAAGATGAGAACATAGCACACGGACGAGGCACACAAGTCAGGTGAGAGCGCTCTGGGGCGCTTGAAGAATGTTGCGCACATTGTCAGGGTACAATGTATTGTGTGGGACTGTTGGGCGCAAATGTGTAGTGTAAGATCGTGTGTGCCCACTGGGCAAAGACACAAGGTCATTGGGTGGTACTTTCACACACGTACGAGAGAGACAGAGTGAGAGAGATGCTGACAACTAAGATTAGGGTACCAAGAGGATATCAGGGCTCTGGTCCAAGACCAGGATATCAGGGATCTGGTCCAAGACCGTCGTTCTGATACCATGCAGAGAGAAATAAATGAATTATTTATTCCGAGTCTTTATGGTTCCATTACATAGAGGAGAAACCCTAGAGTGTAATACATGTAAAAGGAAATACATAGAAAAAGAAATACTATATAGAAAGAAATATATTAATATGTATTTCCTATAATAGTTTCCTGCAATATGAATGTTTTAGGGGGCGTTTGGTTGGGGGGTTACCCCCACTTTGGAGGGGATATCCACCAAAACCCATACTAGTGGGGCCCACTCTTTTTCCGTAAAAAATATATATATTTTATACCATCATATCATCTAAAAATCATAAAATACTCAACTTCTACTCATTATTTCAAACTTCAATACAATCACATCACAAAACTACCCACTTTTTCAAATTTCAATACGATCATATCATAAGAACTACTTACTTTTTAAAATTTCAATACAATCACATCACACAAATCCTCCCAACTCTAAACCCACCAACCAAACACCAAAACACAAAAAACGAGTTATCCTCCCCCAGATAACCCACGAACCAAACACACCCTTAGGTTGTTCCAACTCGCATATGTCATGTCAGTGGATCACCTTATCTATGGATACGAGAAATGACCCAACTTGATAGTTGATAACCACGAAGATACTGTAATTATACTCATGGCACATGACATATATACATGCCATGTTCTCTAATTTTGGCTCCAGAACATGCATTCATGAAGATACATGACAATTGGGCACGGTTGGTTTCATTCAGCTTGATAATCTAATAAAAAATGGATTCCTTATTCTACAGGTGTACACTATCGACGTTGTCATAAAGGATTTTGGACTATTGTAAATCCCCTCTTATGACATAATCACAAAAAATTAGACCAAAAGACGCTTATAACATATTGTTACCCTGTTGAAAATTGGATCCCCACAAGAGAGTAGTGGCATGTTTAGCCTACAGAGGAAGTCTATAAACAATCACAACATATTTAGGGAACCACATGGATGCCACAGTGCAGTTAAAGGTCCGACAATGAGTTCAGAGCAATGCTACGAACCCACAAGTTAGTGATCGTGCCGCTAGGGGTTCCATAATGAGTAGCAATGCTACTAGGGGCTGTAGAGTAGTTGTATAATGATGAATAATGGTGGAATTAGGGGTCCAAAGACAAGCAACAACGTGATTATAGACGACAAAGGAGTGGCAATGCTGCTAGCAGATAAATAACAATGATGAGAGGAGCAACAACGGTGGCAAGAATCAGAACAAGGGGAATGGGGAGATCGGGTTCGGAACACTGATCTATGATCGTTGTTTTGATACCATGAGGAGAGAATGACATTATGAACCCTAGTAATTTGTATATAAGATGAGACTCGGGTTAGAGAGAGAAAGTATGCAGGAACAAAAAAAGTAAAAAATAAAGTCGAAGGATTACCTCTCTTTTACTCAAACAACATATAAAGAAAAACCCTAGGAAAGCCCTTACCTTACCAAGGGTCCATAGTTAATATAGAAGACTTTACCCATTTTAAATGGGTTGGTTATATTAACATTTTAAAATCTAGAGCCTCAAAAAAAACATTTTAAAATCTACCATAGATTTTTCCATCTGTGGATAAAACTTACAATATGGAGGAGACATGTTTATGTAAGGTCAAGTCATGAGGCAAAGTAGAAAGTTATCTATATGGGAGTCACAATAATGCTACTGTTGAAAATTATTCCGACTAACATTAGTAGTCCTCGTATATTTTGTGGTGGGTCCCAATTTTCTGGGACTCCACCCGTTTACTTCTCAAAAAATCATTAGTAGTCTTCTCCAGGTTCCCATGAAGTAGTTCGATAACAAAGTGGTAATAAATTTTTAGCCTTTCCAATAATCATTTTTTGTATGATCAGACAATGTGTGTTGAATATATTTACAACATGATCAAAGAAAAGATAGACTCCGAAGAATTAGTGTTGCCCTATGCAAAGATTGAGAAATAGGAAGCATATTTCTTCACTAAGGGGAATTGTAGGCAAGTTAAACATGTTTGATCATTATATCTAACTTGAGGAAGAGTGATGAGTTGCTACTTATAGTTATCTACTTAATAGATCGTAGTGATCATTCACTTAATCCCTTCAGTTTATATATGTAACTCACGGTGATGAGTTGCTACTTATAGTTATCCACTTAATAGATCGTAGTTATCATTCACTTAATCCCTTCAGTTTATATATATAACTCACCCTGCCTCTTTTTTTGTTGAGATATTAGTTATTTTTATTATTATTTCCTTATTTTCTATTTCTTTGTCCTACTTCTTGTAATTTGCCCAATAGGTTCCTCTCCTATAAAAGAGAACCCTAGGGCCTCTCATAATGGATTATCTCTTTCTATTTTCCCAACATGGTATTAGAGCGGCGGTCATAGATCGGAGCTCCTATACCAAAACCCTAACCCTCCACCTCAAACCCCGCTCGCACGTGCCGCCTCGGGCCTTCCCGCACCGCCTCTTCACCGTCACCCTGGGCACCTCCTCCTACCGAGGACCTCCCCTCCTCCCCACGCATCTCTCGGTTGACGACTAAGCCCCTGCCGCCTAGGCCCCCATGCGTGCCGCCTAGGCTCCCCTTCCTTCGTCGTCTCGACCCCACCGTCACCTAGGCCCCCGCCGAGTATTCTTCTTGATGGGTTTGGTTGCTTGAGTCTACACATGCAACCGAACCCGTTTATGTCAGTGTAGATAAAAGTCTATCTAGTCTACAACTCTAGTCTTCTCTTGTCATCATGTCATAAAGCAAGGCCGATATTCCCTGATTCCCTCCACAAGCACCTTCAGAGGTCCTATGCCTATTGTGAAGATGGATGGGTCAAACTATGAACTGTGGGATCTGCAGTTCACGTGTATGATGAAGTCTACAGGTAAGAAACACATTCTTACTGAGGAAGAGCCTGCTGAGAAGACCGGGGTTAATGCCTCATGGAAGGCGGATGATGCATATGCCAAGGTTTGGCTTTCAAGTACATTGGCAATAGAAATCGCCAATAATTACTCCATCAGCCCATCGCCAAGGCGATGTAGGACACTTTGACGTCCACCTATGCCGTAGCCAGAGCCTCTTCGGGCTCCTCAAATAGTGCTTATACTTTCACTAGTAGTAATGGTGCATATATGACATAATGGATTATGGACTACGGTGTTTTCCATCATCTTTGTGGAGACAGAGCACAATTGAGGTCCTACAAGACCATACCACCGGGTAAATGGGTTGTCATTGCCAATGGCGACCACTTACCAATTACAGGATAAGTGGAGATGCATATGACGTCATCTATGCGTCTTCAGAATGTTTTATATGCCCCTGACTTTCAGATGAATTTACTTTCCATTAGTCAGATTACTAAGGATCTGCATTATCGGGCCATCTTTGTTCCATCTTCTCTTGTGTTTCAGGACATACTTACAGGCAGGGTGATTGGATGTGACCTTGAGCAAGGAGGACTCTACAGACTGGTCCAACCTCCTCATGTTGGCGTTTCCACTATACCTACTGGACTAGTCTCTTCATATCTGCGGCAGCTTCGTTTTGGTCACCTTCCTCAACAGAAGCTATGTCATATTCTCTCTCAGATTTCCACGAGATCCTCCTTTCAGTGTGAGGCATGCTAGCTTGGGAAGCATCATCGTTCTTCCTTTCCACCATGTCAGAGTCGAAGCAGTTCCCAATTGTTTGAGCTCCTTCATTTAGATATCTGGGGTCCAAGACGGGTTCCTGATCCTCACGGACATTATTTTTATCTTATGGTTGTTGATGATTTTTCTGGACTTTCCTGGGTCTTTCTGTTGAAGAATAAATCTAAGGCCGGATCTCTGATCAAATATTTTATTAATGAAGTAAGGAATCTTTTTTTCGAAAAAGGTAAAATATCTTCGCACTGATAATGCCTTAGAATTCTGCACCTTATAGTTATAGCTTTCTGAGCTTCTAAGATCTCTTGGCATTGTTCATCAGACCTCATGTGCCTACACTTAACAGTAGAATGGTGTTGCCGAACACAAACACCGTCACTTACTTGATGTGACCAGAACCCTTTTGATACAGAGTCGTGCTCCTCACCCTTACTGGGGTGATGTTGTCCTTACTGCATGCTATTTGGTGAACCGCATGCTCTCGTCTGTGTTAGGGGAGAAGATTCCTTTCTCGATTGTGTTTCCCGAGAAGGATCTTTTCTCCCTTACACTTCGTGTGTTTGAATCTGTAGCTTCTGTTAATGATGTCTCTCCAGGTCGTGACAAGCTCTCTCCTAGAGCTGTCAAGTATGTGTTTGTTGGCTACTCTCGTACCCAAAAGAGGTACCGTTGCATTGATCCGCTAAGGTGGAAGTACTTTGTCAGTGCTGACGTTACTTTCATTGAGTCTGTTATGTATTTTTCTCCTACATGTGACAAATTAGCCCCTTTCGACTCTGACGATGAAATCTACGTGCCTCCACCTCCTACTGTCGTTCCTCCGCCTCCCTTTACTCCTGCTCTACCACCACCTCCTCTACCGCCGCGACCACCACCACCACCATCACCACCACCACCACCACTACCACATGCTCATGTGGCTCCATCTCCTACTCTGACTCAATTTTTGCCATGCATTTTTCCTCGCAGACCTCGCTCGATTCCCCGTGCTCACAGGTCTTGCCCATCATCCATCACGCCTCAGGTATATACTAAGCACATTGTTTTTACTGATTGCACTACTCAGTTGTCTGTACAACATGATTCCATACAGGATGAGCAAGTGCCCTTTCAAGAGGGGAACTCACAGGTTACAGACTTGGCAGATGATCTTGACATACCGGTTACTTTGCGAAAACCGAAACGACAGTGTGCTACTTATCCTCTTATAGCCCAGGATTCCTTGACCAGGCTATCAGAGGATTTTAGGAGATTTACCTTGGCACTATCTTCTGTAGAGATACCACATACATATCAGTAGGCTCTAAAGGACAGTCAGTGGAGGTTAGCCATGGAGGAGGAGATGGCTGCACTACATTCACGTGGTACGTGGAGTCTTATTTCTGCTCCAGTCGATGCATCGATTGTGGGATGCGAATGGGTGTTCACGGTGAAACACCATGTGGATGGCAACGTGGATCGCTATAAGACGAGATTTGTGGCACGTGGGTTCACCAAGACATATGGGGTGGACTATCGTGATACTTTCTCTCCATTAGCCAGACATTCTACTCTGCGTATTCTACTTTCTGTTGCTATGATACGAGATTGGCCCTTGTATCAACTTAATGTGAAGAATGCCTTCCTCTATGGTGATCTACAGGAGGAGGTCTACATGCATCAGCCACCTGGGTATGTTGTTGAGGGGGGGTGTCAGAAGGTTTGTAGGCTATACAAGGCTATCTATGGCCTTAAGCAGAATCCAAGAGCATGGTTCCAAAATCTCTCGGACTTGATAAAGCAGCAGGGGCTTGTGAGATCGACTGTCGATCACTCTCTGTTTATACAGAGGACCCAGAGAGGTACTGTTGTCATTCTTGTTTACGTTGATGATATTATTATTACAGGGGATGATGAGCATGGCATTCATGGTGCCAAGGACTTCCTAGGTCAACAGTTTGTGACCAAGGATCTTGGACATTTACGTTACTTCCTTGGACTGGAGTTTTCCAGGAACTAGCGAGGTCTTGTGATGACCCAGAGGAAGTACGTTACAGATCGTCTTTCAAAGACATGCATGGCAAATTGCAGAACTGCCACTATTCCTATTGACCCGAGCATGAAGCTTTATGATGATACTAAGGAGGTCGACAAGAGGAGGTACAGAGAGCTTATTGGCAAGCTATTATATGTGACTATTACTAGGCCCGACATAGCCTTTGCTGTGAGCAAAGTGAGTCAATTTATGGAGCAATCCAGACAGGCACATATGAATGCAGTCCATATGACTCTGAGATACCTGAAGACGTCACCTTGTACGAGACTTCTTTTCAGTAGAGGCACATCTCTC
Source organism: Ottelia alismoides (assembly GCA_037367405.1). Taxonomy (NCBI): domain Eukaryota; kingdom Viridiplantae; phylum Streptophyta; class Magnoliopsida; order Alismatales; family Hydrocharitaceae; genus Ottelia; species Ottelia alismoides. Next base: position 56,150 of record JAZKJV010008400.1, read on the forward strand.
TCAGTTACAGCATGTGCAGATGCAAATTATGCTAGGTGTCCAAAGGATCGAAAGTCTACATCAAGATTTGTTGTGTTCATAGGGAATTCTCTTGTCTCATGGAAGAGTAATAAGGAGATTGTGGCTGCCAGATCAAGTGCTGAGTCGGAATACAGGGCCATGGCGCAAGCTAGACAGAGATGATGTGGGTCAAATTAGTACTTATTGACTTAATTATAGAGGTGCATCTTCCCATACACCTCCAATGTGATAATCAGGCTACTCTTTTCATTGCCAACAACCCAACCTTTCATGAAAGGACAAAGTACATAGAGGTGGATTGTCACTACACTCGTGACAAGATACAGAAAGGTCTTATCGCCACTACAAATGTTAGCTCGGGAGATCAAATAGCAAATGTACTTACAAAGGCCTTAGCCAGAGGACCTTATCAGAGATGTTGTTCCAAGCTGAGTCTGATTGATATCTTCGCTCCAGCTTGAGGGGGAGTGATGAGATATTAATTATTTTTATTATTGTTTCCTTTTTTTTTCTTTATCCTACTTCTTGTAATTTGCCCAATAAGATCCTCTCATATATAAGAGAACCCTAGGGCCTCTCATAATGGATAACTCTTTATATTTTCCCAACATTTTCCATTATAGAAAAAGACAAAATTCTAGGCTTTCGAGGGCTATATGGAATTGTGGTTTTTGCTTCACTCTTGGATGGTTTTCCATTTTGAATCCTTCAGTGCTTTTGATTTCTTGTGATTTTTCCATTTGATTGAGTTGTATGCTTGACGTTGACCTAGTAACATAGACATTATCCAGCAATGAACGGAATACCCAAACATAAGCATAGTTAATGTCTATGTAGTGCCAAAAACATCATAAATACAGTTTTTGTAGAAGTATTATAAAGGATAAAACATTCACAAGACAAATGAATTACTTAATCGTGAAAAAGAATAATCTATAATCCTTAGAACAGGATAACTTGGGAACAAAAAAGATGAATTTCGCATAAGCGCAGTCAATGCAAGAAGACCATTACCGATTATACAAAACAAGTAGAGTCAGTAGAATTAGCTTACCACATCGATGTGTAAAAGAAGTCACATTAACAATGCGAGAGGTCGTCGGACTGTTTTTTAATAGCGGCAAAAGAAGATTGGTTAGCATAAAGGCACCAACATAATTTGTCTTCATCGTCCTGTAATACAAACTCAGTTTAGATTGTCTCCTGGGCAAGATTGCATCTAGAAAGACCTACATTTTCTTATGCTCATTAGAAAAAGCTGAATAAGCCAAAGTTGATATATAATTCATATGTACATGGAATATAAACAAGGGGAACTCTTCAATTCATGAAATTATCATTGTTTAGTTCGAGAATTCTATAACATATCCATGTATATACAAATATTTTTGCTAGAAAATCAAAATAAGATGAAGCAATAGAAGATTTGAGCTAGTCAGATAAATAGAATGATTTTACATTTCTAAATCACTTCACATCGATCATATGTCCAACACTCTATTACATGCCATCAATAATAGCGATTTGTGGCTACAAATTTCATTCCAATCTCTTACATATCCCAATCCTAATGAATGTGGGACTACATACTTAATTGCTTATCCCAAACCTAATGTGTGTAGATTGGCTGAGTTCTCCCAAATTTCATTTCCAGCTCTTACATATCCCAATCCTAATGAGTGTGGGACTAACTCACAACCAAATCTATTGGTCAATTGGATCGAGAAAATCAAAGTAGAAAAGGAACATTAACTGTATTGTGCTACAAACTTATCAAGAAGGAACATACGAACTTTAACTTGTTATAAAAGAAAAACAAGCTAACTCCCTAAAAATCTATATTGATCCTTGAGGGAAGAGGTCGGTGAGCCGATTAGAATGTAGACGATCAAGCAATTAAGTATATTGTCCAAAGATTGCAAATGATCGCCAAGCTTAATATAATAATAAAATGATGGTCCCTAGAAAGGATCCACCCACCTATAATATGAAAAAAGAAGCTAGTTGCGAAGTCACACAATGACTTGATGCAACAACGGCTATTCTGACCTTGCCTTCTCAATCCACGAGGCGGACATTGAATCAGCCACTCCACGCCCCGTCCTACGACATATTTGAAAGTCTAGTTGTCCCCGAAAGAGGACGAAGGACTATAGGAATCGTCTTTCGCCGGATGTGAGTTTCTTTATATAGTCTTATTGGTTTAGGATCCGGGCTCGCTTTTGACGCTAAAACACTGACCAATGACCATGAACATGTCCTTCACTAGCATGTCTCAGACTAGGAGAAAAAGGTCCTGTTCTAACATGGCAGGTTTTGAGAAGACTACTTTCTCTCTCCATGAAGATCACATACATCACCAGAAAGTATCATACTAAGAGAAGATTTCGCTTAGGTGGAGACCTCTTAGACCTAGTAGGCTAGTACTAAGCATGAACTAAAAAGAGAAATGGACTCATATGAGCAGTGATATTAGATAAACGTAGAGGCAAGTTAGAACGCTTAGTATTTGTATCATACTTCTTTTACTTGTAAAGAAATCAAGATTTGGTATAAGAGGGTAAAGATGGAAACCCATAGCTTTTTTTCCTTTTTTCCACCGTTTCTACATCTATTCCTCTATTTTTCTTTCCTTTTTCTCTTTTCCATCTCAACATCTCTTACTAGTCATGGATGTGTATAGAAAATAACAATGCAGAAGTGTATTAAAGATAAAGAAATAAAGAACATATAAGAACACAAGATAAAGAAATAAAGAACATATAAGAACACCGAAATTTTAACGTGGAACCCTACTCCTTGAGGAGCAGGATGAAATGATGGAAGAACCGCCTCAAAGGGTTGATGTTTTCATTAACTTTTGTCTAAACTCCTACAATGGGAGTGTGGCTTCTTATATAGCCTCCCATTGAATCCTCAAGTTCCATGAATAACCGATGTGAGACTAAACATAAGAGAATGTGGTAATTAGACCCTGGAGGGATCCAATTACCCACTCGCTGACGCATACTCTAACACTCCCCCTTAAGCTGGAGCATGCAATGCTCAACTTGGACAAATAGAAAGAATACCACTTTCTCACATAATACAAGACATTACGGACAATATCAACTCAACGCAAACTCCCATGGCTGCTAGTTAAGGGCGTTGCTTCTTATATCATACGGGTGAGGAGGAACTGAAGAGCTGGAGTACGAATTGAACTAGAACTCCTCTTCCTAGAACATGTGCTCTGTACTGTGTCTGTTAGAGTCACTGAAACTGGAATGAGTCTTCACCTGGAGAACTCTAGCATGAAACTGCTCCTTGTCTCTGAAGGACCAAACTGGAAGATGCCATGGAAACATTCTCGTCGAAGTCAACGCTCATTGGAGAATGGAGTTTGAAAGTTTTCTCGTTAGAGAACTAGGTCTCTCCCATATCGGTTCAGAGAATGGGAATTCTACTCTGGAGTCCCTATGAAACCACATGAAAACCCTAGCCTGCAATAGCTTAGAGAATGGGATCTCTACTCCCGAGTCCATATTATGACATCCAGATCCGAATAACCCGAACCTGGCCCAATTAAGGTCGATTTGATCCAATAAAACTATCAATCAATATCAAATGATATGAATAGATTAATAGATCATAAATCAAAATTCGTTTGGGATCAAATCGATCAAAAATCGATTGCATCGACATGTGTGTCATCGGAAAAGCCGTGATGTCATTGAAAATCACAAAAATAATCCAAGACCATCAAAAAATTCATCTCGACGAAATAAGACCAACGAAATCGGTCGTTCATCGAACGGAGATCGTTTGATAATTTAAAATCACAAAATTTAATCAAAAATTAAGAACGTATTTCGTCAAATTCTGTATCCATCTTGGATAAGAAAATATGAATTTTTAAATTAATCGACGGTCGGACAACTAATCGGATTTAGTTGGCCATTAGTCAGTTTTGAATTTTTTTTAATTATTTTAAATATATAAATAAATTTTTATACACATATTCTTATATATTTACATTGATTTATACATTTTCTATACTATCATAATGAAATGAAAGAAGTAATTATCTTTAAATTTAACATTAAGCATATTAGAATAAGTTTGCTTTAAAAAATCGAAAAACTAAAAAAATAAATATCCTCTATGTAAAAGTCGACCGAGTAGCTGATCGACTGGTCGACCCAATTAGTCAAGTTGACCGACTAATGGTTGACTAGGCCTAATCAAGTCGGTTACCCTCCACCCCCCAACTTGACTAGTTGGGCCGACTTTTACAAAAGTGCTTAGGTATACTCTACTAATTATAGATCACTATTGATAAAAGATCCAGATCTGTATATCAATCTCAGAAAGGACTGAGAAAGAGATGGATAGTCAAGGAAAAATTTTGGTGAATCAATAATGACTGATAGTTAAGAATGTCAGTCACGGTGACCCTTACACCTGACTGTGCGAGGTTGCGGTGATCTTCAACTAGACGAAAGATAAGAAGTCCAATTAATAGGGATGCAAATGAATGAATACAAATGCGAATTCAGGTCATACCATAACCATATCTGTATTATTTTATGAATACGAATACGAATATGAATGTTAAATACGAATACGAATACGAAACGAATCTTTTACGAATGAATACAAATATACAAATGAATGTTAACTTTAACATGAATATTAAGTTATAAATAAAAATGTACCTAGATTATTTGGTGACCACCTCTGCATAACTTCTATTTTTTGTTTAACCACATTCCATATTTCAAACAAGCATCATATGGTATATGATATCTACATTATATACCAGAATATAAGAGATCCTCTTGTGCAATCATATAATAAAATGGCAGAATGGAATGAACATTGAAAGATTAAGATGCAATACCAGATCGGATTACAACTGCGAGGGAGGGCAGGAGACGCCTGCTTGTGGCTGCGAGGGAGGTGAGGGAGGATGGTTGCGGCTACGAGGGAGGACGAGGGAGGTAGGCTGCGGCTGTAAGGGAGGTTGGGTGAGGGGCGTAGGTCAGGGAGAGGCGGAGGTCAGTAGGGGGAGGTGGAGGGTGCAGAGGACGGAGGGCGCGAGGAGGCGGGTTGCAAGGGGAGGTGGAGGGCGTAGGGGCGGAGGGCGCACGGGGAGGCGGGGTGGCTGGGGGAGGTCATGGATAAGCGGAGGTCGATAGGGTAGGCGGAGGGCGCAGGGGGCGGAGGGCGACAGGGGGAGGCGGGGCGGCAGGGGGAGGCGGAGGGCACGTGGGCGGAGGGCGCGGGGGAGGCTGAGGGCCGCGAGGGGAGGTGAGGTGGCAGGGGGAGGAGTAGGGCGTGGGGGGAGGTGGGGCGGCAAGGGAAGGCGATGGACGCTGGGGGAGGCGAGGGTGGCGGAGGGTGCAGGGGGCGGAGGGCGCATGGGGGAGGCAGAGGGCGCACGAGGGTTGGGGGCGTCGGGGGTATAGGGGATTGGGGGATGTTAACCCTAATGTTATTTTAAAATATTAAATATATAATAAGAATATTCGTATTCGATTCATTTTTTTTCATATTTGTATTCGTATTCGCATTAATTAACTCAAGATTCGTATTTGGATTTGAATCCGCAAAAAATTCGTTTAGAATATTCGTATTCGTCTATTTTAAAAAAACAAGAACCATATCCTCTTAAAAATGAATACAAATACGAATATTACCGCACCCGTTTGCGTCCCTACCAGTTAGGGCAGCAACCGCCTAGTACGCGGGTCTAGATCCCAGTCCTCTATACGGTTTTTATACGAGATCGTGATGTTTTTACGCTTCGTTGGGATCCATGTTTTTGACCAGTTCCCCTGACCCTGTCTCAGTAGGGTATCTAGGATGGAGAATCCTTGGTGTTGTTTTTCAAGATCTTTTTGCCCATACCGGTCTAGCCGACTTTTAGAGTGACTCGGACCGGAGATCTCCCTTCCCTCCCCTCCCCGTCTTTAGGACATAGTTTTGGAGTGTACTTAACCCTCTCTTGGACCGCACTTCCACTGAGAGGGCAAGATGGAAGAGTCTCTTAAAAAGCTTCCTCACCACTTGAGTTTCGGTTACTATTCCGCCAATACTATACTGCCAATAAGTGCTGGCGAAGAAGAGATCGTTGTTAGGTGCAACTGAGTTTGGTTACAGTTGAGTTTAGCTACAGTTGAGATTGATTACAGTTGAATTTGGTTATAGCTGAGCTTGGCTACGGTTGAGTTTGGTTACCGTTGAGTTTGATATTGTTCGTGAGTTTTGGTTACTATGCAGCCAGTAAGTCTGGTAAAGAAAAGATCGCGAGACAGAATTCATCAATCAACATTTAATCAGAATTTAGAACTATTATTACGAATGTTAGGAGAAGCTAGTGGACGTATTGGAAACTTAGTTAGGATGCATTATACACCACCGTATGCCTACAGAGGCACCCCAACCCTAAGGTATTCTTCACGCATTAGAGTCATAGTGTGAGGTCACATTCAAGGTTCAGAAATGCGGCCCATGCGGGCACCCAGCCGAACCGCATATGCTAATGCAGCCATATACGGCCCAAGCGCACATGTGGGACGCATAAACCGCATATGCGGCCGTTCATGTGGTCTTATATGTGGCTGGTCCATTTATGGATCCAGTTACAAGCCCCAAATCTACAGCACCCCACCCCTACATTTACTTCCCTCGACAGAAAAGCCTAAACCCCTCCAGTGGCTACAAAGCATGCCTTCGCACCCACCTCCTCCTCCCAACTTCCGTCGTGCGTCAGCACCTTCGCTGTATCCCAACACATCATTGGCGATCTCTATCGTCAATGTATCTGAAAGCCAAATTTCGACGTATGCATCATCCGCCTCCTACAAGGCGTTAACCCAAGTTTTCTCCATCGGCTCCTCCTCAGTGAGAATATGTTTCTCACCATTAGACTTCATAATGCTCATGAACTGCATAGTCCAAAGCTCATAGTTTGTCACATCCATCTTGACAATAGGCGTTGGACCTCTGAATGTGCCTGTGGCAGGTACGTCGACCTTGTATCTGACATGTCATCAGATGAAGATCACTAGGATTTTGTAGACCAAAGGATGAATGTTTACACAAACATGAGAGGATTTGAATGCATATGTAGACTTATGCAGTCATTCCATCCATCTAAAGGGACCTCGATACATACAAGAGGTCGATGACGAGATATAGGGACTGATTCAAATGGTGACCGGTTTCGGCGGCTATAGGTACTGGGGACGAAGAGGGGTGTCAGATTGACTGTGACGGTGGATCGGCCGGCTCGGCAATAACTAGGGCAAGGCCGACGACGGTGAGAAGTTGCTTCCCGGTGGCGGCCGATGGAGGGGCGATCTGGCTAGAGAGAGACCAGACTGCAGCGACTGGAGGAGAACTGTGTAGTGGTGCGACGACGCTGCTCGGCTAAAGACGACGGCGTCGGCAGCGGCGAAAGAGAAGGGGGTGGGCAGTGGGTGTGGATTAGGGTTAGGGTACGGAGCTTGGGTCTAAGATCGTGGCTATGATACCATGTTGGGAAAAAGTATAAGAATTGTTTATTCATGGGAACCCTAGGTTCTCTTATATAGAGGAGAGGCATATGGGTAAATTACATAAGATGAACATAAAGAAATAAAATAACGAAAAAGGTACATAGAAAAATAGAAATATCTCTACATATACCATGTAAAAAGAGTGATTAATTGTTTATTCACGAGGCCCAAGGGTTCTCATATATAGAGAGGAGAAACCTTGATGGGGAAATTACATACTAGAGACATAAGAAAAGGAAAATACATAAAATAATGAAAGATAAATATATCCTTCAACATAAAGTTATGGCTCAAGACACTTGTGAGATTAGATAGCTTGTCACATTTCTACAAGAACTAGGGTTGTCCTTAAGAATTCAAAATCTCTCTATTGTGCCAACAAGTCAGGCGCTTATATTGCCATTGATCTTGTATTTCATAAGCGCACCAAGCACATTGATATAGACTACCATTTTATCATAGATGGAGTGTATGAAGGTAAGATTACTATTCTTTACATTTCTACATAATTGCAACTTGCAGATATTTTCATCAAAGCTCTTTTAAAGAAGTGCAATTTACTCTTGATTCTCAAGTTGTGCATGATCGATAGATATGCTCCAACTTGAAGTGGAGTATCGAAGTTTCTCCATATTTAGACATTAGCACTTGTCATTTTTTCTCTTTCTATTTCTAGAAATCTTCTTTCTATTTCTAGAAGTCCAGTTAAGGACTTATGTACTGTGATTAGGGTTTCAACTCTATATAAGAAACTCTACCCCTTGAACAAAATTATCACATTCCATCCCATTAATTATTTCCATGATTGTTAAATTTCAGATCTGAAAGATGGGAAAATCTGATTATCCAAACAAGGACTGGCACACAACTCACATAAGACATAAGGACCACGCAATTTCTTAATTTATTATTCAGCATATACTTCAAAGTAGAACTCCAAACAAAACCTACACCTTTAAATTCTATCATTACATTTACTTTTCCAAGAATCAGTAACATGTTTTAACGGTGTTCAAACACCGATACGGAGTTACCGAATATGCAGGAAATCACCGGTCAAATGTATCTGTAGTTACTCCAGATGATGTGGCCAAAATCCCAGCATTATTTATCAGGAGTTGAACTGAAGGATGCATATTAGATTCTGAAAGCCAGTCTTGGATCTGAATCTTGAATTCAATTATGGAATCAGTAGACAACATATCAACCTTGAATGCTTTGAGTTGCGCATGGGTGTTCTTTTTTCTTATGCCTTCCATTGTCTATTCAGAATTGAAACAGACCAGTCAATAGAGGAAAATGTTGAAAATGTCCGCCTGATTCATGCTGAAGAATAAAACAAACTTGATTACCTCCGAAAGAGACTCCATCGATCGTCCAACTGGCAATCATGTATATCAACAAGTATATCAATATATATTATGCATGTTATTTACTGAGAAGGAAGGAAGAAAAACGGAAAGGGAACAATTCCATAAGGACACATCAAATGATGCCAAAAACAAATCATGTCCAACATTGACTAAACTAAAGGATCCATTGACTGCTAAAAGACGCTTAATCGTGATTGATGATCCTCTTAAAAACTTCTTAGGATTTTTTCTATTGCAATTGTTTAGACGGTTTTTATATTTTATCTTATTTAGGGGATCTTTATGTAGATTTCCATCTATGAGTGCTCTAAGCTTTTGGCCTATATAAGAACTCCTTGACCTCTTGAATAAAGCAATTCACTGTGTTCTTTCATTCTTCTCCACATGGTATCCGAGCAACAATCCTAGACCGGTATTCTAACCTAGAACCTGCCGCCAACTGCATCTAGGGCCCTGTGCAACTGCATCTAGGGCCCTCGCGCAGGGCTCTGAGGCTGCTTTAGGCTTCTGTCAGGTCTGAAGGAGGTGCTTGTGGTTCTTCTCTAGTCACTATCAGTTGTCGTCATTCCTCACACGACCCCTCCAGGCCGCAGTGACTGCCGCTAAGCCACCATGGCTCTGCTGCTCGGCCACCCAGACCATCGTAGCCTCGTTGCTAGGCCATCCAGGCCACTGTAGCCCTGTCACATGGGCCCCCAGTCCCACCGCAACCTTGCCCAGGGCTCCCAGCCCCACCGCACGAGCCCCAAGCCATTGCAGCTCCGTCACCTGGGAACCCAACATGACCACGACTTCATCCAAGCCCCCCAAGCCATTGTATACCGTCCTTTGGCATCGTTAGGCTATTCTTGTACTGTTGGGCTATATCGATGACCTTGCCAAAACAAAGTTGTGGCATTACAACCACAGTTTACTGCTACAGAAGCCCAACAAGGGGTTGAAATGGTGACCTGAGTCACCCTTATGCTTAATTAAATCAAGTGATCTTCTTCTAGATCTTTTTTTCTTGACATGTGCGATCGCGATGACATCCAACGAGACCAAGCCCATGTACTCGACTTCTTCTATGATAGTACAGGGCACTTCTATCAAATTAAAGGGCATGGAAAACTGTGTGCTCTGGTCTCGATCCTTCAAGGTGTTCGTCAGTGGTCAGCACAAGAATCATATTCTTACCAAGGGTCTGCTCAAGGAGATGGACAAGGACTACGACACCTAGTATGCTAACAATTGACAGGTTATCACTTGCATGATCAACGTCGATCCAAACATTACGACAAATCTTCTTTACAGGGATTCTGCAAGACGATGTGGGAGAATCCAGAATGAACCTACTCCAAGAAGACAACCAAGTCTTGACTATCCAATATTTACATGTGGATCTGGTCAACCACTCAAGGAGATTTGAGTCTTGTCGAGTACTATATGCTACTAACTAGCCTTTTTTAGGAACTTCTGATTTTGTAGCCAACATGTTGTGATCAAAATATGGGAGAACGTGTTGAATGGCAATTGGCAAGTCTATGATTCCTCTCTAGATTGTGTCTACGATACAAACCTGTGAAGGACCAGTTTCTGATGACTAACACCCTACCATCGATTGAGACCATCTTTGGCCATTTGTAAGAAATTGAGACACCTACTGAGTGTCCTTTCACCATACCATCTGCAGAAAATACGGCTCACTAAGCATCGTTAGGGAACAGACGGTGACAGAGCTTCCAGGGAGGATGAAGTCGTGACTTTGGTCGTGGTCGTGGCCACGAGTCAGGACGTGGACGTAACTTTGACCATGGTCGTGGACATGATCCTACCACTTCCCAGTATTCAACGTGCATACATTATGGGCGTTGGAACCACTCATCTGAGCGCTACTAGGTAATGTTTGGTATAGAACTAATGCCAACAATGCCTATGAGACAGCCTCGTATGAGCCATCTTATAACACAGTAGAGGACACTCCCAATCGGCACTCTAGTGGAACACATGCACCCTTTACAGCTTCTGAATACTCTCGTCTGAGGCAGTTCCTGCAAAACTTCAACCCCTCCGCCAGTGATAGTACTACTTATGCTCCCACTACTAGTCTTACTACAACCTCAAGTATAGTAGCCAACTTTGTTTCTACTTCTAGCTCTGCTTGGATTATTGACTCAGAACATCTACACATTTGATGGGAGAAGATAGTATTCTTATCTTTTCTCAACCCTCTACTTTTGTGAGGATGGTTTGGGTTGTCAATGGGACCCATTCCCATGTTACCGTTGGTGGCACCGTAGAGTTTTCCTCCAAGCTCACACTGATTAGACTTCATTGTGCTCTCACCTTTCCTCTTAGTCTATTATATGCTCAAGCTATGTATTGGCCTAACTAAAGGGTTATTTTTGATGAGTTCTGTTGTTATTTCAGGAGATCAAGACAAGGTAGATTTTTTGGTGGGGGATATGAGAAGAATGGCATCTATTATCTTGACATTTTAAACGCGGGTTGTCTAAAGTAGAGAGGAGCCTCTTCTATTCTCTGTGATAAGAAAATTCTTTTAAAAATTAAAGGAAAGTTTTACAAAGCAACCGTGAGATCTACTATGCTCTATGGATCTGAGTGTTAGCATGTGAACCATAGACATGCGCAGAGAATGGTTGTAGCAGAAATGAAAATGCTAAGGTGGATGTGTGGACACAAGCGTAAAGATCGAAATCGGAATGATGCGATCAAAAAGAAAGTGGGTGCTGCTCCGATCGAAGATAAGATGTGAGAAAACCGCTTAAGATGGTTTGGTCATTTGCAAAGAAGATCAGTTGATGCACCGGTTAGGAAATGTGAGTGCTAGGATGTTGAGCCAGCTAAGAGAGGGCGAGGACGGCCCAAGAAGTGTTGGAAAGAGACTATACGAAGAGATCTCAGTTTTTTGGATATAAGCCCGAGATTAATCCAAGATAGGTCTGAATGGAGGCGAAAAATCCGTGTAGCCGACCCTACTTAATTGTGGGAAAAGGCTTTGTTGTTGTTGTTGTTGTTGGATCTATCTCTAAATCCTCTTCTCTGGTATCTTCGCCTCAGACACCCTTCTGCCAAGGCTATCTCCATGGTGCCCCCCTGACTCTCTATGTTGAAACCCTTTGAGTGCGAGGCATGCCAGTTCGGAAAACATCATCGAGCGTCCTTCCTTGCATGTGTTGAGCCTCGTCGTGAAGTTCATTTTTCTCTAGTTCATTACAATATATGGGGACCATGTCCGGTCCGTTCTCTAGGTGGACAGAAATATTTTGTTGTTTTTGTTGATGAATATAGACGATCCTCTTGGGTCTATTTGTTAAAGGAACATTCGAAGATCAATAAAATCGCCAAGAATTTCTTTCAGTGTATCAAACATGTTTTCTCCACTAGTGTTCAAATTCTGATAATGCTTTGGAATTCACACAACATGACTTGACGACTTTCTTTGCTTCCTATGGAACTATCCACCAAACATCATGCATGTATACCTTTCGGCAAAATATGTAGCGGAACGAAACCTTCGGCATCTTCTTGACATTGCTTGGTCCCTTCTCACTTAGATGAAGGTTCTATGAATCTATTGGGGTGATGATGTTCTTACTGTTGTCGATCTTATCGACATGGTCCCATCTTCGACCCTAAAAAGGTCCACTCCTTTTGCGTTACTCTATCCCAATGAGTCACCCTTCCCACGACCTTTGAGAATCTTTGGGTATATATCTTTCGTCCACAATTTTCATACAGCTGACAAACTGTCACCTCAAGCGATTAAATGTGTCTTCATTAGTTACTATCGCACCCAGAAGGGTTACAGGTGCTATGATCATATTGGGCATCATGACTATATTTCTGCAAATATTACCTTCTTTGAACAGACTAGTTTGTTTACACATTCTGTCACAGATATTCCATTGGTTCTTCCTCCATCAATTCTGTATAAGCGTAAGCATACATTTGTGTATGCTCATGTACCTTTACAAGTTCCTTTGTTGCAGGATGACATGCCATCTTTAAGGGCCCTCATCACTGCTACCCAAGATGCTCCTCAAGAGCTTCCCATCACTCTCTGTAGATCTAAGAGGTAATGTATCTTTCATCCTATATCTCATTTCACTTCTACTACTAGCTTTTCATGCTCTGATAGGAGATATGCAGATGCTCTCATGACTATTTCTGTTCCTAGAGATCATCGCAGTCCTTTACAGAATTATGACTAGCAACTGGTAATGAATAAGGAAATAAATGCTCTCACTTCTAGGGGAACGTGGAACCTTGTATCGTGTCTCATACGAATTCAACATGTGGCTTGCAGATGAGTCTTCATGACCAAACAATCACTTGATGGGTCCATTGACATACTGAAAGCATGGCTTGTTGCTATAGGTTTTACACAGACATATGGGGTTGACTACTTTGAGACCTTCTCCCCAGTAGCACGAATGGACTCTATTCTTGACATACTTGAACGAGTCACCAAGACGAGGTCTCTTCTATCGAGCCAATGGCTACACTGATGCAGTTGCATAAGTGGATGCAGATTATGATGGTTCACTTGAGGATCGTCGCTCCACTACAGGATATGCGATGATGGATGGAGGAAATCTTGTCACTTGAAGAAGCAAGAAATAGATTGTAGTCTCCAGATCCAGTGCAGAGGCATAATACAGAGTGATGGCTCATGCTACCTATGAGATTACTTGGTTACTCTCCTTTCGACAAGAGCTTGGTATCACTACTCATGTTCCTCTATATTAAAACAAATCCTCTACATACAATGTTATGAATCATGTGTTTCATGAGTGGACCAAGCACATAGAGAGTGACTGCCACTTTATTCGTGATGTCATATGAGGAGGGAAGATTACTACTCCACACACCTCAACCGATCTTCGGCTTCCAGACACATTCATGAAGGCTTTACCAAAAAAGCGCCTCTCATGGATAATTTCCAAGTTGAGCATGATCGATAGATATGCTCCAACTTGAGGGGGGGTGTTAGAGACAATTTTATGTTCCATCTTATTTAGTTGTAACCCCACGGGGCTCTTTATGAAATTTTTCGTCTATCAGTACTCTAAAGTTTCGACCTATATAAGAACCTCTAAACATCTTGAATAAAGCAAGTCATTTCTTTCATCCTTCTCCACAACAATGAAAATCGCCATTTAGAAAATAACAAAAAGTCAATGGTGTTGGTTTCACAAAATCAAAACACCATAAATTAATTAGTTAGCTTCAAGAAAATGTTCATTTCTGTTGTAGGGATTGCTTATCAAGGTAAGAATTTGGGTTCTCAATACCTTTTATTCCGACAAGATATGCATATAACAATAACAAGTAAAAGGAATAAAACGCAAGTTGTATATTTAGGACTCGTCAACAGTATGTAGACTATATAAAAATAAGCATCAATATCCTTTTTCACCAATCATAAGGATGATTATCTGCCACCAGAATGAATTTAAAAATCTTTAGTCGTCGAACAAGGGAGCGATAATGCGATAGAATAACTGACATAAACCACATCCACATAGGATTAAAATTCTTCACATTATCTCCTTCTTGTTATAGCATAGGATAATTTACATTGGAGGGCTAATTTATAACTTATCAACTATAATCGAAAAGACAATAAGTTACAACACACCCGAATAGGGACTTCTTTGTTTTTACACGGTGCTTAGCGAAAGAAGACATCTCTTTACTTTATGTTTCTACATTATCCTCTAATAATGCATGTTGTGGCCTCCAACAAATAAGCATGGCGGTTATGGATGCAAACGTACGGATATGGATACGAAACTAGGTGTTACCATATCCTTATTCATTTTTAAATACGTATACAGAAGCAGATTCATATATGAAAACTATGTTTCTTAAGATACAGATGCAAAATGGATATTTATCGCATACAAACAATACGAGAAATACTCTATAAATAGGCTTAAATATATATGTATTTGATGAAATACACATTACATATTAAATGTGTTTATATCACAATGATTACATCAAATATGATGAAAGAATGGATAAAATTACATTTTATATGGCTAAAAATAAATCAACAACTATAATTATATGAAAAACAGACATACATATATGGATATTTACGGATATCAAAGTGACATCCACATTCATATAGATTTTAAAAGTGATATGGATAGGAATGTCAAAATGTGTATAAAATGAGGTGGCAGATCGAATACGGATATATCATATCCATTTGCATCTAGTGGAAGTGGCTTTATCATTAACCACCTAAAATAGATCGCAAAATAAACATGAGTTAAATACTCAATAAAGTCCACAAGGTTGCAAGAAAAAGGGTTAGATGGATAAACAAGACTTAGTAAGAACATTTAAACATATGATTAAAATAAATGATGGATCCATAACCATATTGGAACAATTGGATCTCTGATTAGGAGATGGCCATGTGATATTGCGTTGTTACAAGAAATTGAAATCTAGGATTGGTCGAATCGCATGTGGAATTTGTTGGGAGCCACGTATTTATCAAAGTTTTATATAGTGGATGTTGTAGGCAATGCGGGAGGCACCATCATAGCTTGGATGAGTGAAAGTTGCTCTTTTATCGCTGAGCTGAAAGGCAGGTTCCTTTAATCGGTGTTACATCAGAACAGACGAGCAGATTCACCTTTGGTTATTTCTTGTGTATATGAACCCAATGACTCATCTCATAGGGCGGTATTAAGGTCGACGCTTCAAGATGTAAGAGAGAGATTTCCTTAAGAGGTTTGGCTCGTTTGGGGAGATTTCAATGTACCACTCCTCTCTTCAAACCACCTTCCCTTGCGTGGGGGGGAGGACCCAAGGTCGGAGGCTTTTGCAAAATTGATAGAGGGCGTGCATCTGAAGGTGATTAATGCATATAATACTCACTATACATGGCACAACTATGGGTATTGCTCGAGGCTATACTGCTTCTTGGCCTCGATTGAGCTGTTGAAGACATTTCATTTATCCTCGACTTCATCCTGAGTCGTTGTCCATGTCTGACCGCACTCTGTCGATATGGGACTCGAGTGAGTGACTTCTATTACATTTGTTTTTTTCAAAATTGAAAGATCTTGGCTACTTGAAGACACTTCAGAGAGCTTAAGGTTGAGTACACGGGATCGACAGCCCCACATCTTGTCTAGAAGTTGATTTCCTTGCTGAGTCAACTGCACCTCCCCCTGACCGGTAATGGGAGAGCGTGTCCTATCCGCTATCACAACAGATCATCCAAGCTGAGTTAGACGGAAATCACTAAATTGGCCTCTCCATCACCACATAGATGATGGGATGCTCCTGATCTATTCTGACAAGGTTGTCATGTAACAACTAGTAAAGGCATATGTTATACCTGATATAGATGTTGATGCTGATGCGGCTACCTCTGAGGATCCTGAAGGAGAGCTGGTTGACCCATGAGTAGGCATAACCTCCCTGAGTCGCGCCACAACCTCGTCAAATTTCTGATCAGAAACAGGTGATGGACTCCCAATCTATTGTGTCTGCTCTGCAACCCGAGCTGAAGCAGGAAACCCATGCTTAGAATAGCAGGTTTCCTCAGAGTGGCCTAATCTGTGGCAGTAGGTGCACGGTTGACGGGGTCGACCACCCCCTCCTCTGCCATGGCTAGGGCTCGCCTACCACGTATGGCATGGGGCCTCCCCTACCATGAGATGCAGCCATAGCTGAAGATGTCTGAGACTGTAAAGTACTACCAAAGGATATAGATAGTCTACTCAATCTACGATATGCCTCCTCCATCGGAGGTATGGTAGCATTAGTAATAATTTAGGCTCGAGCATCGTTGTACTCAGGATCAATGGCTGCTAGAAAGACCCCAATCATTACAGAGTCTATGTATGCCTTGAGCTGCTCTGGCGTAACATTCAAGGGAACGTACCCATGTAGCTTCTCAAGCATACCCCTCAAAGAAGTATAGATGGTATGAAGGAGGCGACCATTCCCTCTTTGCAGTGTGTTAATGATACAATGCTTTTTTAGAGAGGGGGAAATATGAAGCAATAGGGGGAAATGGTGCTCGAAATATTTGGCAAGTTGTCTAGATTAAAGCCGAATAGAAATATATTAATTGAAATCCTTATAGACCTATCTGTATGGATGTTATGGCATGCAGTGTGGAGTTGGGTACAACATGTGGCTCCTTCCCTATCTGCTACCAGGGTTCACCGTTGAACAGTAGAAAACTCGAAATTGCATATTGGTTCGTGGTTATGAGAAGATGGAGAATAAGCTTGCAGGGCAGAATGCCTCTTTATTGTCCTGTAGTAGTAATTTGGTTCTAGTGAAAGCCATCCTCAAAGCAATTCTAATCTTCTTTATGTCATTAAGGCTCCTTCCCGGTGGTGCTCATCTACGTCATGAGATGATCATGCCAAGGCTTTTATGGGGTAAGTCAGGTCAGAACACTTCAGGAGTTCACCTTGTTGATTGGGAAATAGTCATGTTACCTAAGGACGAGAGAGGTCTTAGGATCTCGCGTTTGAAATCTATGAATAAAGCCATGCTTTCAAAGTGGATTGCCAAGATCTGGGGAAATAGTGAAGATCTTTGCTGCAGACTATATTGGGTATCTACAGCATCCATGCTCAGTCCGTCATAGTGTATCACTCTCCATTTTACACTTCTGCTTTTTTGGAAGGGGATATACTCCTTGATGCTACAATTTCAGTTCCTTTTTCACCCGATTCTAGGAGATGGTTGTTCTACCTTCTGGACAAATAGCTGGACTAGTGGAGGATATTTGGCTTCTAGGTTTCCGTGCATGTTTGACTTATCCTTTGACCAAGATGCACGGGTTGCAAACTGTTGGGTGGATGAGAGTTGGTTGCCAACTTTCCATTCATATTTTTTCAATCTACACATGGAGGATTTCATAGAGCTGTTGGATATCATTAACCATTTTAGTGGGCATGTGGAATGGAGAGATCACTCAGTTTGGAGAGATGGTAATTTCTTAGTGAGATGTGCCTGCAGAGCCATCAATAGAAAGGGGTGAGCATTGGATAGAGTTATCCCAGCCGAGCCGCCAAAGCCTGGCCTCAGCCTAAGCTCGGCCTTCGAACGGGCATGTCCGGGCCCTATTTTGGCCCATTTCCATATTCGGGTCGGGCTCGGGCTCTAATGGGCTCGAACCCAAAGCATGAGGGTCAGCCCACCCATCGGCTCGGATTGGAGCCCGATGGAGACCCAACTTGAATTTGGAAAGAGCTCGACCCAATTTCAAATCACACTATAGAGCCTGATGGGAGTCAAGTCGAGCCCTCAATCAGCCATCTCTAGAATCCTCTCCATACGACCTACTCATGTCCTTGAAGCCCAACAGACACTAGGCCCTAGCCAGTGCCCGCCTACCAACTCCCTTCCTTCGCCACCCTCCTCTCTTGCGACGCGACACCACTCACCTCCCTCCCCCTAGTGTGTGACGTCAACACCCTAAAATAAAGACCCAAATCATGAAATATAAACCCTTAGAGGGTCGGCAACTCCTTCCCATATGAAGGACTATAAGCAAGCCCTCCTCTCACTTGCAACCTCTCCTCCACTTATAGGGTTTCCTCTGCTCCTTTTCAAGTACATCGCATCTTTCTCTCTTCACACTTCTTCTTCTCCCATGTTATGATTACTCTTTGATTCTCGAATTTTCACTTTCTGCATGTTAAATAAGTGATCTTTATCTCTCAAATGGCGTTTGTTTTGTGTTATTTCACTATATATGTACCTTTCTTGTAACACTGGTAGCATTCAGATCATTGGTGATTTGTATAGATTGGGTTTCCGCTTATTTGTGGTGTGGTTTGAGGACCTTGTAGCTTTCTGAGAGTTACTTTTCAATGCAAGATTCCTTACTAACAGAAAGATGCTTCAACTTATTGCGGCAATTTGGGCGATACAGCTTTCTCGCAAGGGTGTTATCTTTTCTTTGAATCATTTTCACTTTGAGAATGTAATATTTCATACCAAGACTCTTGTCAAGTCCTAGCTCATGCAAGGTAACTGTGGTATTTTCCATTAATTAATATATTTAGGGCAGACAGCTTCATGTGTTTCCCCCTTTTTAGTCTAAAAAAGGGAAAAGAAAGAAATGTAGGTTTGGAATCTTTTTTTAACTTATGGATAAGTAGTTGTTTGGGAACGGAAGATAAGTTAAGTGAAAAGATCACAATAGATCGAAATTAAACTTTCAGATTTATCAAGATTAATTGACAAGAAAAACAATTTGACTAAATGGCAAGTTAGTCAACCAAAAGAAAGAATAGTCAACTGTTAGAAATGATCAACTTGTATGTCAAGCAAGTTTTCCTAGAAGTAGTTATATGGGCTGCCTATTGGTAGTGGTGGTAGTAGTGTAGTGTGCATACCACCCAAGAGACCAGGGTTCAAATCCCCCCTTGTGGGGGTTGCGTTAGGTAGTCGACAGACAGCGTAAAAAATAGTCGAATCTTTCAACATGGATTTGAGCAAGAATCCATGTAGTTGACCCTACTTATATTGGGAGAAGGCTTTGCCATTTTATAGTAATATGGGCTGCACTATGACCACAACTATGCACACTATGGGTGTCATATATTCAATGTGAAGGAGAAGCCAAGCTCTGCAGTGTTGTACTTATACACATTACACACACCCCAGCTTAGCATTTAAATGGGCAAGTCCATCAATTTCTCTCATCCCCTATAACGATGGAAATAATGGCTCTTGTCAATGCTTACATCCATCCATATTGATTCCAATCAATGGAACTCGACAATGATTAATATGTGTGAGTGTGAGGCCATCCATAAGGTAAGACCCCATACACATCTACAAAGACTACTACATTGTTCAATAAAGTTTGAGACTCGTTGTCCTCGATGGTTAACCAACACAGAGTGCTCATCCATAGTGTGTTATCCCATGTGTAGTGTTTTCATGCCGAAAGGTATGATGACACCAAATATTGAACCTATATTCAATAGTCATCACTCTCATTTCCAACATTGTGCAGCTTGCATTCTCCAAGATAACCATGCCATCAATGACCAAAGTCCTTGGACCCACAGGTCCCAACCAAAGTAACAACCACAAGATGTTTAATGAAATGCATCAGTAAATCCATGTTTCTGACATTACAAGTGTGCGGTTGTTGCAATGTTTAGCTGAAATCGGACCTCTTCCTACAACAATTTCATGAATAGAACCACACATCCATCACAACTACCTTTCACCCCTCAATCACATGCAACCCAACTTAGTTTTGGTTGGACCATCCCCATAAGCGTCATCTTCGCCTTGTATACCCTTCTCTCTTAGCTTGGATTTATTGTCCCCCGTGACTGGCAACCTTGACCGCAAAATCCCATGTATAAGTCAGCCTATGAATACCATTATCCCATATGACAACCAGTGTTGCCAAAGGTGCGGTTACTCGCATATGCACCACGATGAGGCGAGTAGAGGCCCCAGTGGCTTTCCTTGTCCCAAGCAAGGTGTTTTTCCTAAAGCATTGTGGAAGAGAATGCCTAATCTAAAGCGTCAGATGCTCAACACGAGCGAATGCATAAACAAAGAGGGGGATTTTTGCCTAGTATTTTTGTTTTTTATAAACTAATAGGGAAATCTCCTTACCGAACATACAGCTCATTTGTATTTTTTCCCCCACCCGAGTTTGATGAGAAATCCATCGAGTCACAAATTACAAATCCAAAAAAATTGTTAATAGTTCCTTATTGTTCTGCTTCCGTTCATTGCCTTCCATGACTTATTGCCTGACTAACCCTGGGTGGAGTAAAATTAGGCCTTGAATGGCAAGTTGGTAACCCTGAGTAGACCATGCTGACAGAAGTAGAACCTCAGAAAGCATAACAAATTCCTTAAGATCCTAAAACTGCAATTAGTATTGGCTTTAAACAAGATGAACTCTCATTTATCATACCCCAACAACGTCACACAGTGTGCATTATGTGAACAGTTCCGACTGAAAAAGTCAAAAAGTGAAAGCTGTTAAAAAGCTATGGACCTATGCACCCAATGCGAGGGGTTACCGAAATCAAAACACAAAATGTAAACAGGTCCTGAAAAACAAAAAGGCATATCCGCGAGCTCCAGACGCACATATAAGCACGCTCAATGTCTTACTCCCCGGCCCTAATCGTTTTTTCTCTAAGATATCTGATTCCAACGAGGAGGTCAACTATCGGTCTCATTGTACTCCGCACGTATGCCCTTTATCGGATCAGGTTTGCTAAAGATGAGCTAGGCTCCACTAAAGCATGCTCGACATCGTGAACCGTGATTCTGACGAGCCCGGCATCCTTCCTCTTAAGCATGTATACCAACGTTATTCACCATTTCCGAATCCAACTACATAAGAATGGAAAACAGAGGGTTGTGGGATCTGTACTTGCCGAGAACGACGTAGAATCCCTCCCAAGAAAGCGCCCTCGCGGCAGCTGCGCCCAGCCCCGACGTCGCCTGCGAAGATCATGAGGCCAATCGGGAGAGGAACAGGAGAATGAAAAGAAAGAGGATGAGGAGATTGGGAAGGAAGGAATCGTTACACCGGTGATGACGCAGATCGGAGGCTGTCCAGAACCCAATCCCATCCACCGCTGAGGGCGAGAGCGAGGGCGGGGACGGAGGGCGTTCCAGTGGAGGAGGAGGTAGGAATAGAGGAGAGCGAGGGGCCAGAGGATGGCCATCCTCCAGAACTGTGGGGAGAGTACCATCCGCATCGACTACATGTCCATTCTGGATGGTGGACGCGAGTGACGGGGTAATCAATCAACTCCCTTCTTCTGGGAACTCTAGGCTCCACAGCAATAGGAACATCGATAGAAGGATGTTCTGCCCACCGAGCCAAACCGAGTCCAACTCTTCAAAGCTAATATATACGTATTATGTAGGGTCTCTTTTATGTAAACACCCCCACTCCTCCGTGTGATCCCCGTGCCCTAATTCATCGAAGGGATATTTACACCCATAACCTTGAGTAATCCCGTAATTACCCCGGAAACCCTCTATAAACACGAATTACACCCAAGACCCTGAATAATGTTTAACCTTTACATGGTATGACCCTGTGTCAAGTTCCGTCTTGATTCTCTGTTAACTTGGACGGGAAAAGTTAAATGTTGACTATTTTGCCCTTCGAAGTACATTATATTTATAATGTGATGCCATTGTTTATATCAACAAAATCATGTCTCCTTCCCCACCAAAGCTCCCCCTCCCGCTCGCCCCGGCAAGCTGCCCCTCTCCGATCTACGCCTCCGCACCCCCCCCCCCCCGCGCTCCCGAGCTCCAGCACCCCTCCCTCCCGCTGGCGAGCTCCTGCGCTCCCGCCCCCAGCTCGCGAGCTCCAGCACCCGTCTTCTCCCCGACCCTGCCCGCCCTCCCCGCACCCGATGTCGAGCCCCACCACCGCCCAGCTCCTGCCCGCCCAAGCCCCCCGCCCCCACCTCTCCCGCGCCGCCCCACCTGCCCGCCCCCCGCCCTTCGTCCCTGCCACACCCCGCACTCCCACGCCGCCCTCCGAACCCCCCTTTCCCTCCCCGCGCCGCCCTCGTCCGGACACAATTTATTATGACTTCTCCCCAGCTAAACCTTCGTTCTTCTCAACCTCGACCGGAGCCGAAGCTCCACCTCGCACTTCGCCACCTCCTCGCATCGCACGTCAAATTATATATTCTCACACATCCGCTTCGGTAATAACCATTATCCCACTCGCTCTTGTTGCATGGCTCGAACCCATCAAGACACCTGCACATCGGTGGTGCCGGAGAGCAGTACCCGAGCGCCCCGCAGATCCCGTAGATCTCGCAGGGCTCGGCGTTGAAGACGTAGACAGGTTGCCACAGCTTGGGTCTCAGGAGCTAGACACTAATCACGTCGGACGTGAGTGTGGTCCAACCTCCACTCCATAAAGAGGTTGAAGAGGGTGTGGTCGTTCTCGACGGTGAGGTCGAAATCGAAATAGGAGATGAGGTGAGGGGAGCGGAGGAAGGAGAGGAACCTCTGCTCCCGCTAGAGGAAGGCGGAATGGGAGAACTCGACCGACTTGACGGCGAAGGTGGCGGGTGCGGAAGTGGCGAAGGAGACGGTGGCGGTGGATCCTCTGCCGAGGAGAGGCCCGCGAACCCATTGGTGCTGCTGCATATCTCCTTCACGGAATCGGTTGGTTTCAGGTGAGGGGTTGTCTGTCTCTGATGTCATATTGAAAAGGGTGGGTGCGTGGCGTGGATTATTGTGGGAGGTTAGACCACAACGACACATCATCCTACCTCGGTTTCATGGCGTGGAGGTTGGAGCACATTGGCACAACCGTGATTAGTGGCATGGCCGGAGGTAGAAAAAAAATTGTGATTCAGAGTTTGTGGATTGATGTGGGAGGAGAAGCATCTCATGCTGCTTGTGCTGAGATGTGTCGATGGTGCTGTAGCTTGAACGAGGGGAGGGGAAGGCGGAGGGAGGGGAAGGGGTGCTAGTGCGGCTGCTCGGGCGACGACGACTGGACCTGGAGGAGGGGGCAGGTGGAGGAGGGGGAGCCGCCGGCGGCTGGCCTGGAAGAGGAGGTGGGGCAGCTGGCCTCATGGAGGGGAGAGGGGTGGGAGAAGGGGTGTTTTTTTCTTTTTTTTCTTTTTGATTTAATTTTAACCGTTAGATCGAAGATGTGTTAGATTAACTCAAAGGCTTGGTTGAGTTAATGGATTAAAATAACGGAGGGTTATGGGTGTAGGACGGCGTACTTATTTGGGGTTTCTCATGTAATTCATGATTATGCGGGGTTTCCGGGGTAATTACGGGATTACTCAGGGTTATGGGTGTAAATATCCCTTCATCGAAATGGGCAAGAGTTGTGTACTGAAGTGGCTTTTGCATAGGAGCTTCATCATGTTTTAAATGGCTCTTGCATTAGAAAGGTGACATGAAGCTCTTTTTACCTTATTCTTCTCCCTTGCATTATAAAGATTACTTGAAGTTCTTTTTTCCTCCTCCTTCTTTCTTGTGTTAGTTAAACAGGTAATCAATTTCATCTCATGTCCTGAAGGTCATCTCATGCACGAGGGGATGCATAAACAAAACTACAACTATCAAGATTCACATGGGAAGTCCCATGAGGTGACATTCACCTTCCCTTCTACTTTGTGTTTTCTCGTATATTTTTGTGGATTTTCACATATTTCTCTTTCTTGTGGACCTCTTGATGTCTTATTTACTAGACAGGTTTCCCTCTTAAGATGTTCTCGTCAATTTCAATGTTCTTAGTTGTGAATTAGCATAAGAGGGGTAGGTGAATATAGCACCATCGGGCAAACTACATATTTGAAAAATTACTAGCCACACAAATACAATGGAGAAAATGTAAACCACAACATATCCTTTGATTAAATTATGAAAACCCAAGAAGGTGAAGACTAGGACTTAAAACCTCATTATAGGATTTTCCCGTTGCTCTATGGGCGAAGCTTGCTTTCATTAGCATAGCTCCCTGAAACCGATAATAGCACAACCTCTTACAGTATCCCCTTCTTCGGACGATCCTAAAGAATATGTCTTTTCGTGGAGAAAGGAACTCAAAAATCAAGTACCTAAATATAATACATTGAATCAAAATGACTTACAATAGCTATTAATATTACAATCTTGTAAGATGTTAAGCAATGGATATGATAAAAAGTTTCAAGATCTCATAGAGCTTTCAGAGTTTGAGAACTTGATTAGCATAGACAAACTGAGCATTCTTCTTCATCTAGATGAATGGAATAGAAATCTTCGTTGTGTTTATTGCAAAGGGGCATTATGGTATTATTTATAGTGTTTTTAAGAAACAACTAATTGCCTTAAGCATTAAGGATAATTAGGAGGTGATTAGGCAGTTGCAGCAACACTATCACAGGTTTTACGTAAAAATCAATCCACTGAGAGACTCGATCAATCAATTGAAAAGCA
Source organism: Ottelia alismoides (assembly GCA_037367405.1). Lineage (NCBI taxonomy): Eukaryota > Viridiplantae > Streptophyta > Magnoliopsida > Alismatales > Hydrocharitaceae > Ottelia > Ottelia alismoides. The sequence continues at coordinate 81,054 of JAZKJV010008400.1, forward strand.
ATAAGTCCTATATTTTGGAACATTAGTTGAATGAAATTATTTTGGTTAGGACAATGCTGAAAATTGAACATTAGAATGAAAAATGGTTGCTTGAACTTTTAAGTTAGTCATAGAACAAAAATATGATCAGCTAGATAAAACAATCAGGCGGTAAAAGAAGAATAGATAGTAAATATTTTTTCTTGAGCGTATTTTAACCAATTGGTCACCTAAGTTAGTTAAAAATATACTTTTACTACTTTTAATAATCATAGCACCGAATAGAAAACAACCCATTCAAAATCACACAATAATATGAAATTGAATGTTATGATGATTTTTTACTTTGCTTGTCTAAAAATCAAGGTTGGGTACAAAGAAGCAAAGATATGGGATCATATTCAATCAAGACAACATAGCAATGTAGGTTCACATAAAGATGAGTTTTTTAGATTTTATAATAAAATAAAGATCAAAATGATACGCAATTATGTAGGAGAAGGCAAAATGGATGAGATGTGCATTTTGAAACCAGTGATTAATATCTGTATGAGTATTTTCGCACAAATATTTTAGGGCTCAAAATAAAATGTAAAACATGGGATAAAAATATTTTTGAACTTAAGGAGAATGCAAAATGGATGAGATGTGTATTTTGAAACCAGTGACTAATATCCATATCAGTATTTTTGCACAAATATTTTAGGGCTCAAAAATATAAAAAATGGGATAAAAATATTTTTTGAACTTAGAATAAAATATACATCCTAAGATTTAGGGGGGAGGGGTTAAAAGTTAATTTTGAGGGTAAATAAAAATAACGAGACAAAATGGGATATTGGTACAGATTTAAATTCCTAATTATTAAGAAAATACCTAGAGGTCCAATTTTTTTAAAAATAGTTTTCTTCTTAGACATGAAATATTAAATACTATATAAAGTGTATTTTTTTACAATTTTCTAATTCAATATCCAGGCATGAAAAATAGATGAAATTTTTATATTTTTTCCCAATTTGTAATGCAAATTTTTTAGATAGGAGGTGTAATTACTTGAAATAGACCTACAAAGTTTTTTTAGCAAGAAATGAATTTCTGAGATTTTTTTACATATTCAGAGCAATCTTGAGTAATTCAATTCTAAAAATTACCAACCAACGATAATTATGTGATTCAAAATATTCACAAATAGATCATTTAATAATTAATCGAGTATTTTGACATGTTTACGAAATAACAAACAATGAATATATGAAAATTAAATGCCAAAGTCGATTAAACATGATGCATGCATTTTTAATGATTTTGAGAACATGTTAAAGCATAATAAGACCTACATATGGTATTTTTTGATATTTTTTAGAGTTGTAAGTGATTTTATATGAATTTCACATTCTGATTCGAGTAAAATATGGAATTTTCCAGTAACTGAAATTTTATAAACCAAACACAGACCATAAAAATACAAATTAAAACTAATGTAGATAGTTAAAAATAATTTAACGTGGTATTTTTATATTGTTTACTTGGAGAAAATGTAATGTTCAAAGGCATGTTCAAACACAATAGCATATATGCAAAATGAAATAAAATTTAAATGAGAAAACCAATGCACATGGGCAATTCTTTAATTGATGATACTAGTAATGGTTTGACTGCAATGTTTATGCACCCAAGTAAATATGTGCCCATATCCAATGTATATCAACGGGAAAAAATCAAGCGGCCTTAATAGAGTTTGGGTGGCACAATGTATGTCCTTTAGATGAAAGTGGATCTAATGGCTAGCATATGGATACCCTTTTTAATGCTGGCATTGAAGCTGAAAAGGAGATCTGATGATCCCTTTGGATGATATCAATGATTGTGATGTTGATAAGATAGAGGATTGATGGTAGTTGTACACTTGTTGGGCTTTCTTCTTCTTAAATTATTTCGAGCAAGGCCTAGAGGATGGTTGCAGATGCTCTTGCAAAGTGTCTGATGCAATGGATCTTTGAGGGTCCTATCCTTCCCCAATCAGCAAAAGGACTCAGTGAGGTGGAGTTGTGTGTGCTTGTAGGATATCCAGTTTGCACTCAAAGATGGTCGACACATGACCAAAAGGAGATGGAGCAAGTGTATCTGCTCTTGGCTTGAAGTATTCCAAAAGAATGATAAGAACTCCAACATGTTCACCTCCTCTCGATGTTGCTACTGGAGAAGAAGCAAAGTTAAGGTGATCTTGGATAAAGACTCCTATGATTGGTGAAGAGCTAGTGCCTTGCTTGTTCTCCTAGCGGTTTCTGCTTAAATGCTCATTGAAGGTGAACTCAAGGCTAACAACCCAACAGTTAGTCTTCGATATAATTAGGTGGTCCATGCAGAAGATGAATATGGATGTGTCGTTTGTTCTCTTCAGTTGTTGTGGATGGATGTGTATTCCTTCTACCAATAGGGTGTGTTGAAGCTTGAAACATGAGTAGCAAGGCTCAGTTTTGGTTGTGTGCATGAGGGAGAGGTGAGTGATGTATGCTCATAGACTTGCATTGAGGAAGGATGAGAATTAATTTTGGCCAAGTTAATGGTCGAAGGTAAAGAGTTTGTGAGGTAGTGGAGAATATGGAGAGGTGGGGAGATGGAGTGTAATTAGTCGAGGGAACAATTTGGGTCATAGTCAAAGAAGAAATTTTTTAATGATTAGGGGGGAGGGTGTGGTTGAACCATGTTCCTTAGAGTGGGAGCTCACTACTTCCACCACTAAACCACAAGGTGGGTTCTTGTAATCGAAGAAGAAATTGGGAGGAAAAGAAAGGAAATAATAATAAAGAAATAAAGCAAAATAAAAAGGAAAAAAGAAAGAAAGAAAGAAAGAAAGAAGGTGAGGTGTCATGAGAGATGTTGTTGTGAATGGTATTAGTTACTTTATTTACATTACCTTACATACAATTTCTTTGACTCGTATCATAATTGTTGTGTATGTGGTGTATTAGTTGCTTTGTTTACATTACCTTGCATACAATTTCTTTGATTCGTATCATAAATGTTGGGTATGTGGTGTATATGCATGAGCAAATGTGAATGAATGTTTGCATATACATGAAAAAATTGTGTGGGTGTGGGTGCATGTGCACATGCACGCTCTCTCCTCTCCACCATTGGATAGCGAGATCCAACATGTGCACGCCTTCGTCAACCTCTATACCCCTTTTTTCTCTCACGTCGTGTCGCTCCAACCTCCCGAATTCACTGAATTTGTCCAACCGCATCACAGTCCCTCTCCACGTCACTCCTCCTTCTTGATGTGGCCCTAATCACCCTCTTCCATGCTCAAGCATTGACCATCCGTTCATCCCCACGATCCACGATGGGGAGGCGGTTGAAATATCATCATCCATCACATGGGAACTGCCATCCACCTCTTCATATCCACCTCCTTCGTGCACCACTCCAACTGTCCACCACTCCACAAGTGAATCCCTAGTTGCTTCGCTCCCTCCTGTGACACGAGAGGAGAGAATGGAGCGACAATAATGGCAAGTAGCTCCAGTGCAATGGCATAAGATGCAATGGCATTCTAAATCTCATATATACCGATGTAAGTGGTCCTTTTGTACTGCAACACGTAATGGACATCAATATTATGTAATATTATTGATGATCATTCACGTTATAGAATTACCTTCATATTACATCACAATTGGAAGCATTTGAATAGTTTAAAAATTCATGACTTTGATCAAGAAGGAATTTAAGGTGAATTTGATCTGACGAAGGTTATGAGTACCTCTTAAGTGAGTTCGATGAATACTTTAAGGAGAAAGAATTTATTTCCAATCTCACACCTCATCAACTCAACGAATTTGAAGAGAGAAGCGACCAAATCACATGGGCATGGTAAGATCCATGATGAATAAATCACAAATTAACACTTAGTTTCTAGGGATATGTAGTAGAGAATGTGCCTTATATCCTAAACATGATTTTGAGAAATTTTGTTCCTAAATCCCCTCATTAGTATTCATTTGAAACCAAGCTAAATGTTAGACACTTAAAATTTTGTGTTTGTTTGGTTCATGCAAAAAATATGGATGTAAGCAAGCTGAAATATCACATTCAAGAATGATACTTCATTGGATATGTAAAAAATGGTATCAAATACCTACTTTATGACATGTAGGCTTGAAATGTATATATCTAACGTGAAATATCTAGAGGATGAAATCCGTAAGAGTCAAGATAACAATGAAGTAAATGAACTCATAGAGTGTAGTGTGGCCGATGAGGCTCCTATACCATAAAATAAAGATATAATTGATGATGGCGTACCTATACCTCTTATAATTAGTTCAAGGGTGGTAAGACTACCTGAGAGATGTGGATTTCATGTATGAGAAGAATCTTATAATGGTTCAACTTCGTATGATGTAACACTAAAGGATCATGAAATGGAAAGATGGATACTAGAAATATAGTCTAAAATATACTCCAAGCACTTGAAAGGTGTATGGAACCTTGAAGATCCACCTAAAGGGGGCACACTCATTGGGCATAAATGGATCTTTAAGAGAAAGAGGGACCCAATTGGAAGGTAGAGAGCTTCAAGGCACTACTTGTAGCCAAGGGATACCCATGAAGAGAGGGCATCAATTACGATGAGATATTCTCTCTTGTAACCATGCTTAAATCTATAAGAATATGGTTAGCTATAGCTACACAACTTGAATACGACATCTGGCAGATGGATGTCGAGACTGTATTCCTCAATGGATACATCAACAAGGATATATCTACATAGAGCAGCTATAGAGCATCATTATTCATGAAGAAAAAGTGTGCAACATGAATAAATCCATCTATGATCAATTTCAATTTGTGGAAAGCATATTACATCTTATTGAGCTTCCTTATGAAAACATTCATTTGTATATGGGTATAGACAGTTTTCATTATTCTTGGTGATATTGACCACATTTCTGATCCCTATTTGCATTTTAGTGGGTTGGTTTGGTGTTTGAAGTTATGGAAAAGAGTATATTACAGCATTTATCATTTGTGAATTTCTAATGATCGCTATGTTCTGCATGTTGGATCTTCTACTATTCTATGTTTTTTTGAAAGCGTGCTAATCCCTATGTTGTATGGACATGAGCATCTTCTATTCACTGGCACCAAGCTTTTTCTCTACAGGAGCCTTGTGCAGTAAACCCCCTACGGGCGGTCCTCTGTCATCGTCAAAAACAAGATTCTCATAGTTGGAACTTCTGATTCTATGATATTGTAATAGCTATGATCTCATTATCCTGACAAACCATACATACACAAGAATTTTAGTGGGAGTGCCGTTATGTCCATCATGCTTTATGTCGATGACATCCTACTTATTAGAAATGACATAAGGATGATGGCTTGTGTTTTATAGTATGTTTTTGTTGTACCTTTAAGATGGAAGATCTCAAGGATGCCTTCTTATATTTTGGTCCCGAAGCTATTCAAAGACAAAGTAAAGAGGTTATTAAGACTATCACCTCAAGGATACATCTTGGGAAGATTCAACATGAATAATTCCAAAAAATCTCCCCTTTCTTAAGATATGGTATTGACCTATCTAAAAAGATGGTACCTCAAAGTGTTGAGAACGAGAAGACTATGATTGTGTGCCTTTAGACATAAATCATAGGATGTCCATTGTATGCCAAGATGCGTTGCATGACTAGATGTCTTTCATTTAGTGGGAATAGTAAACTTTTACCAACCCTACCATCGACATAGAATACTTGACTACAATAATAAACATCTTCAAGGACTTAGGACTACATAGATTGGGATATCTAATTTACCTACTGATATCTAATTAAGACTCAATAGTAATCTCCATACCTAAGGATATTATGATAAGGATAAAAGGTAATCCATCATCGTTATTTTTCCTATTACACTATAGTGTTGTGAGATATGAGTAATAAGACGCAACACATTGTGATTATTTCAACAAGGTCGAATATTGGTTGAGCTAGCTGTAGCAATCACATTAGATGCGAACATTGTTACCATGAGTTATGCGAGTTTGTAACAAAACTTGACATAGTTTTAGGAGACAGAGTGACTAACCAACTGGCTAAGCTATTTTACTAAACAATTGAACAATTAGTACAATGGTATGGGTGTTTGGAATATCTCATGAATGGCTCTCTGGACTAGCAGGAGACTATTTGACATTTAAGCCCATGACAAGCCATTATGAAATAAAATTTATTAATTTCACTCCATTATCTGAAATATATCATAAATTCGGTATGCAAATAGGTTCTCTATGTACAAATAAGATAATATAGCATGGTCATCTTGATATCATATAACTATCGATCTGAAGAGTTAGATCATAGAGGCTAGCGTAGGTTGTAGTTCTAAAGAGTTAGATTGAGGATACAGCCAACATCGTAAAGTGCTATTCAAGAAAATCTACATTTCGAGAAAAGATGGCAATATTTCTCTAAAGAATGATATGCGACACATACTCTTGATCTAGGTCCTCTACATAAGAATAGAGATTCAGAGATGTCATATAGCTTAAGGTCAAAGAGTTGACTTGATGAAATTGTGATACTTTACTAAATACATATATTGTATAATATCATGAACGGTCACATATGTTTTAAACGAAGACAAATATGCATCTATATGTTTGTGTATGTAGATATAGGAGAGCAACATGTTGATAGCCTCAAGAGGTCTATATACTGACGAGGTGGTATGTATATGAGTATATATGAGATGTATGACAAATCAAAGGGATCATATATATTTAACTTGAATTGGGAGACGTGATGCTGCTCATGAGATAGTAGGGTCATACCAAATTCCCTCGATTGTCGTCTTGTTTAGGAAACAAGATAAGAATCGGGTATATGATTGGTAATGTCGTCTAATGATGCATTGAGAAACTTATTTATAAATCATAGAAGAAGACAAACAAAATAGATTTGGACTTCATGTTTATTCAATGCCATCTAGTATATAGGTTGTACGAGTATTCATAATACTCGAGGGTCATGCGATCTTAAAAGATTGTAGACCATGATGCTTCCATCTTGAGGATTGAATAACTGCAAATAGGGTCCTTTTATATGCTCAGGGAAGACTTACGAATAGAAGGAATCAAAATATCTACACTCAAACTGGATGAACAAAGGATTTTATTTGTTGTTAGTTGTGTACCGATGCAACAAAAGCTAAAAACACACTATTTGAGTGACTCAAAGATAGACATAAAATAAAATATAGAAGAAACTAAGTTGAAAGGCCAACAGTCAAAGTGTACTAGTGTATACAAGTGCATACCAATGTAATAGTTGAGATCAATGTATGTGCACATATCCAATATAGAACAATTCTAAAATGACTATAATTTACATTTTCATAGAAATATAATAATGCCAAGCTATATATAATCGTCATCGATACATCTAATATAAAATCCATCCTATAACATATTGAGTCACGAATTCTTTTAAGATAATGTAGATACACAAGTACAAGATGTGTGATATGTGTGAATAGTTCATGGACAACGCACAATGTGCGATGTCCATGGGGAAATGCCAAAAACATGCCTTATGTATGGATTATGATAAATGCTACATGCAATTGGATGAGACGTCAAGAGATGCAATGTGGATAGAATCGCATAGGCTTGTATAAATGAGATGGTTCTCTTTACCAACTTGGAAACTATATGGGTCTGTTTGGTTACTGGGATGGGATAGGTTAGGGAAAACCCATGTGAATAGTATCGGTTTGGATGGTTATGATGGGTGGTGAGGGTTGGAATATAGAATATGATGTGAATGTCACATTGATTTGTGATGGCATTTCAACCTAGGAATGGAGGGGGATAACCTGGTAACAAAACAGACACTGTATGTTGGAGATATTATGAAGTAAATATGAAAGAGTGGATGTTGGGATAACCTGGTACTTTTATAAAGAATAGACGGTGAAAAACATGTGTTGTGTGTGTGTGTGTGTTCATGTTCGAGATGTTAGGGTATTGGCGTAAATGAAATGAATTTGGATTGATACCCGATAAGTAGATCCATATTGGCATCTCCAGGGAACATGCCATTACGTATGAAACTAGAGTTTGACTAGAGTAGAGTAGATCTTTTATGGTTTGACTAGGGGAAGAGAGGCCCTCTTGCGAGGATGAAGTTTGGTATATTGGTAATTGGGTTGTGTTGGATCGGGTTGGGGCATCATCATGTGAATAATAAATGTTTGGATGGTTTGGAGGATTGAAGAGGGTTGAAATGATAAATGTGGCGTGGCATTGATTATGTGTTATATTAATTTTTGTAATGATTAGAATATATTTTTATATTACTTTTAAATTTGAATGTGATTAAAAATATTATAATTCCAGCCAGGAATGCAGGGATAGAGTAGGAGGCATGCGAGATTACCCATATAGAGTTCAAATTCTCGGATAACTTTTATTACATGATCGATTTTAGAGAAAGGCTCGTTCTTTTAATTTTAGAGAAAGGCTCGAGATTACCCATATATTACCCATAGAGAAAGATTACATGATCGTTTGGTTGCATGGTTGGATTGGGTTGTGGTTTCCCTGTGAATAGTAAACTGTGAGGAGGATTGGGAGGGTTGGAAGGAGGGTACCCCGGATTGGGCCAACCCAACCTTGCAACCAAACGTAGCCAACGAGCCTTTCTCTAAAATCGATCATGTAATAAAAGTTATCCGAGAACACCTTATAGAGTTCATGTTTTTACTCCCCTCCCCCCCATCACTTGCTTCTCTAATGAACAAATAATTTAACTAATTTTATTGTTAATTCAATAAATATTGTGAAGATTTATCCTAAGTTCGTATGTAACCAACTTCTTGTTTCAATTAATTTAATCTTCTCTGAAGTTCGATTCCATGGGGACAAATGGTCTGAATGTAGTAGCACAAGAAAAGGTAGTGAATTTAATTTGTAGGACCCAATGAAAACTATGGTTCGAGAAACTTGAATTCCAAGTTGTTTAGTCAAGACATACATTTTCATACCTGAAAAATACACCAATGATTGTTTATGTAAATATTTGAAGGATCCAATCTTCATTGGGTAGAGCATACTGTACTTTCCAGACAATGATTAAAACAACCTCTTCTACAGTCAGAAGTGAATGCAATATTAGCGTTCGACACATTTCGTATTTATTATTTTCATGGCAACAACAATTATTCATATCTATTTAGAGTTTTTATCACAGGTATAATCACCGGTATTCTTTTAAACTTATGTAATATCAGTTATGTCCCTTACTTTTTTGTACTATAAATTTTTCCCATGACTTTTTTTTATAAAATTCGCATATCTACCCATTTGTAACATCTGTTATGCCCTTACTGTACTTGAAAAGAAGGGTAGAATTGCGAATTTAGAAGAAGTAAAGAGCACAGCTAATATTATACAAAAAAAGGAGAGGTATAACTAATATTGCAGCAGTTAAATAAGAAGAGCCTAAGTGATAAAAACTCGTTTATCTATTTCCCTGCTAAACAAATTGATTTCCTCCTCCATACATATTTTCAATCATTATATCCCTCTATTATGTCCCTATATTTTTTTATTTTTTTTGCAAAATACTTTCGTGGATTTTCATCATTATATCCTTATATAATGCCATTCAAGTTTCGTACGAAGCAGACTCTTACAACCTCCATCTAACCATGTTCGATTTCAACAATTCTATGATTGTTAAAAAATGACAGCCTAGATGAATAATGTAAAAGTTTCTGTTTCGTACGAAACCTGAATGACATAATATAAGAATACAATGATGAATTTTCAATGATTTATTTTCGAAAAAATAAAGAAACATATACACTTTCCATTTTTTTCTGGGTAGAAAGAAAAGATAAATAATAATTTAGCTCGCACGTACTTTGCGGCTATTCTCCTCCCTAATCAAATATCACCGCCCAACAATGTGCTTCCAATCAAAAGTCACCACGTGGCAGGAAACGGGGACTTTTGCTCTTATTAACACTTTCCACAGTATAACGATGGATGACCTCGAGAACAGCAAAATCCACGTCGGAATGTCAATTGAACGCGTAGTGTAGACAAGTTGATGGGTTATATAGTCAAAGACCACACCGACCATGCGCGTAGCCCGACGCGCTAAACGGTTGCCATCGTGGATTCAACCATTTTTTAATATTTAATTACCAACCGCTCCCTTTCACAGATCCCATCTCTGTCAGTCCTTCCAAAGCTTGGCCCCCAATCTTGGCACAAGGTCATGACCACAATACAAAGAAAATGAACTGTACTTGAACACATCCTTCGGATAACTACAAGTAGGATGTTACAGTTTTCTCTTTTCCCCTGATGGAATAGGTTGGTTGGACGATGACCATCATTCTTTTAAATCAGATTAAATCGAATAGTAACGCAAAAAAGGGTTGATACGACTAATTAAACTAGAATGAACCAAATAATGTACAAAATACACCCTCATGCACACATATAAGGAAACAACGTAAATATCTTACTTTATGCATAAAAAATAGTTTCTTCCATATGCAAGATTAAATGTTTATCATACATATAACATTTAAATTAAATACCTAGAATAAGAATAATAATAATAATTTAGCTGTTTTTTTATCCTCTCTTTTCAAGAAGTTGAGGTGGGGGTAGTTGGTTAATACTCTGCAATGGATAATTAAAGGTAATGACTTCAACATAGACCACTGGAATAATTATTTTAAAATAAATTTAAATTTGAATAGTAATTAAGTGGTTCAATATCGATGGAATCATATTAAACCGAGTTGTAGATACTCAATTGAAATGGTGCTAGGTCCAAAAAATACACCAACTCAATATCACCATTATCTTGGTATAAGTCTCGACCTTGGTGCGTACTCTTTATTCCCTTGTTATAATATATATATATATATATATATATATATATATATATTAATAGTGATATAATAGTATAACAAAGTAAATCAGCTTAAATATAAGTGTGACATACGTATGTATTTTTAGCTCTCAATTATTATACATAAGTATTTCAAGAAGATATTTTATTATGTTATGGCAATATTTTATATATCAAATAAAATTTTATTAGAATTTTATAAAATTATTTACATGTATAAGTAAATATAAATGTGTTTTCATTTGTATTCTCTCTTCTTATTTTTATTTGATTAATTAATAGTATCTTGATATTGATTTTTATTTTATCTAAATAATATACATATATACGACAATAGAAAAATATCAAGTAGTCTGGTAATATAGTATATACAATATTAAAAGTTATTATATGGTATTTTATACATGCTAAGTAGGCATAAAAATTGACATTTTACAAACAAGTTCTAATTTTATTGAAATTGTTTTCATCATAGAGATAATTTCTTAATTTAAACTTTAAAAGTTAGTATGGTCCATTTGGAGTTCATACGAGTCGGCAATTTAGCCAAAAAATTGGACTTTGGTACTTTTTCAGTTCATGATCAATAACCATTTATTTGAGGCGGAAATCATTTTTGTATTTCTGTGTATATTAATGTGGTTAGTAGCACTATAAACAGACTCGTCTTTGGAGACGGTGGTAGGGAACGATCTATCAACGTCCGTCCCCGAAAATACGAACGGGGATGATTGCACAACGCTCATCCCCCTTGAGACCATGGGGGACGTTCAAAATCAACCATCCTTATCATCAATTTCAGAGGAGACAATATAGTAATTGATCATCCCTACCGATAGTATATGGAACGGTTATGTGACCGTACCCTCCGAGTCGTACATGGGACGGTTAAGACTATCTCTTCCTGTTGAACGTCTCCATCAGTTCAACCAGAGGGGACCGTCGCGACTGTCGCATATCATTTTTGCTAGCGTGAGTTTATGTAATTTCGGAGCACAGAAGGGATGGTTTTAAGTAGGCCTTTCCCGATCATTTTGCACAAGGGACGGTTGGGCAATCGTCTCTGATGGGCTTATAGTATCGAACATCCACCTTTCCTCCTCATTCTTCCCATTCCTCCCACCCAAACCCCTACCTTCGATGCCCCCTCCCTTACGGTCGCCGTTCGTTTCTCACCATCCCTCCGCCCTCTTGAGACATTGCCTCCATCATCGAGTCCTCGACCTACATCTTCTATTTCGGTCATGCTCCATCTTATTGTTCTGACTCTTGCCATTTCCTTCGAGAAGAATCCAGTAACTTACGATATCTAAATTATTTTTTCCTAAACGTTAATCTTATATGGTGTTAAATTCAAAAATGGCGACTTTCTTTTATGGTGTTATATGCAAGAATTGTGATTTTTTTTCTTCATATATGCTTATGATAAATGCAACCATGATTGACTTGTGTTAGCTTCACTATATGGTTGTGTTAGATGCAAAAATGATTGGTTTAACTTCAATTTGGTGTTATATTCAATGCATAATTGACTTTCATTCTTATATGGTGTTTGATTCATGAGGTCGCGTTAGATGCAATAATGAATGGATTAATTTCATATTCATATATGGTTGTGTTAGATGCAAGTATGATGCCTTTCTTAAATGATGTTAGATGGAGGAATTTGATTGAAACACATGCAGCATATGATTCACTATCAATTGATTTATTGTTTGTAACACTTTAATTCAAACACAGTCCCATGTGTGTTGGTGTGAGTGTGAGTATATATGTGTTCATTGGTCCCTTGCACTACTCCTACGCTCCATTACAGTTCTTTGTTGCCCATCCTTTGGAGAAGACCCATGAGTGAATTTCAAGGATAGATATTTCCCTTGAAGGTCCAAATGAGGATGGATCTTTGGATTGAGGATGCAGCAGACTTGGTTTTTACGAATTTAGGTGAGAGAACATGTCGTTGTGAAGATCACTTTAAGAGGATCATATCTACTTTCATGGGGGGTAATTGAGAGCTATGTTGAAGGGTCTTTGATACGTTTGAGTACATCAGTATTCTTGCCTCTGCGAGGAATTCATTCAAGAATCTGATGAAGAGGAGGCTAAGAAAAGTTAATGTACTCCTAGGAGGCTTGCAATATCTATCTCCTGGAATATATTTATTGTTGAAGGCTTTTTATGGAATATTACCCCTATATACCGGAAAGATGACACTGGATTTTGACGGTTACTTCCAGTCTTGTCAGATTTATTATCATAGAGAATGCATATGGTTAATTGTGGATTTGGCTATAAGGAAGCTCTTAGAATCTTGTTGCATTACCACCTTGTTGTGGTCTTGATTTTTGGTAATATCTGAAAGGCATAGGATTTTGTACCCTGCATTGAACCACACGTCGGATTTCTTTTTGTTTATGCAAGTTGGTATGCTCAGGCCCTTGCTCTTCAGCCTTCAGAAATTCTATTGGCTTAACATGACTTATCTGAATCCTATCAAGGAAGGCCAGTTGAGGCTCTATGAATATCTAAACTTCTATTTCATGGGAGATTTAATATCCCTTGGATTGATAATTACTTGCAAGGATTTGAACTCATTGATCTGACCATCCGAACTATGGATGCACAAATTTTAATGGATTTATCATTGGTTGTTGCTTTTGCAGATGTGAAATTCTTGGGATTTATGGGGCATTGTTGTACAAAGAGTGTTCAAGTTGCACTAGTTGATTGACGTTGCACAGTTCATTTGGGCTCCCAGACATAAGTGGCTATCGGTGGAGCATCTTCAAACTCGTGAACTTGGAAAAGGAATTCTATACGATGCATCATCATCCTTTAATATAAAAATGAAAGGAAGACTGTAATTAGTATATACTTAGAAATATATGTTTGTAAATTGTAAGACTTAGTGTAAATTCTGTATGTAATTATTTTTAATCATTTTAGTTATAAGTACTTATATGATGATTTTGTTTGTGACAAATCGCCCATGCGTTAGATTCAAGAATGATAATTTTGTGACAAATAATCCACGTGTTAGATTCAAGAATGATGATTTTGTGACTTGCTTTATTAAGAAGATTCTTTTGATTTGATCATCACCCTGATCATTATAACCTTCAAAGAGCGCTTGAGATATATATCTATAATTTGTATGACACATGAAAATGGACAAGAGTTGGACGGATAAAAGATTTCCTATAATTTGCTGATTTATAGGAAAGGTGTTAATGATTTCTTAGAATGGTCTTTTCGCTGTGAATTGCTATACAATATTGTTTGAGGTAAAGGAGATAAGATTCAATTTCCGTATACAAAATGTAAAAACACTTTGATTAACAATCTTAGAGGAGTTTAAGAGCATCTTATATTGAATGTGATTCTGCTACATTACAGAAATTGGAACTACCACGGGGAAGGTCTTCCTCATGCTACGGAAACAAATATTGATGCAACTAATGATGAAGATCCAATGCAGACAGATGACGGTGATGAGATATTAGAAATGTTAGATGATATCTAAAGACTTTTTTCAGATGAAAATACAGAAACAGTTCAACTTCCGTGAAAAGTTAACAGATGCATAAACATGTTTGGCTCCAGGAGTCAAAATATTTCGTTTAAGATTTTTGTTTGAGTTATTTAAGATGAAAGTCAAGAATCGTTGTAGAATAGTGACAATATCTGATGTTTTACACTTAATTCAAAAGATTTTAAGTAACCCTGATAATTTTTCAAAAAAGATTGGAAGGATGCAAAATCAAGGTTCCGACCACTTGGGTTAAATTACAAAAAATTAATGCATGTCCAAGTGATTGCATTCTATATCAGAGTGAGAATTCTACATTAGAGTTTTACCTTGAATGTAATGCTTCCAGATTTAAAGGGAACATTGATGTATCAAGGTGAAAACAACCAGAAAAGATTTTAAGTTTCTTCCCTCTTATGCCTCAATTGCAACGTCCTCTATTTCTTAATTAGAACAATAAAATGTATGGTATGGCACAATAATATGAAAAATAAATATTCAAATGGTTTTATTAGACATTTTTAGATTCAGAAAAGTGGGTAAAATTCAATGAAAGATAGCCTTCATTTGCTGAAGAAGTAGGAAATATAAGGTTAGGGCTTGCTTCTGATGGTTTTAATCCATTCGAAAATACAAGTATGATCTACTCTATTTGGTCTATAATAGTAGTTACATATAACATGTCACCTTGGATGTCGATGAATTCGGCATTTATGATGATGTCTTCACTAACACCAGGCCAAAAGGAGCATGTAATGCAATAGAATACTAGTATTTTTCTAAAAAAGATCAATGTATCACACATATTCTCATACCAAGTTAGCATATGCATAAATGAGGCAGAAAGGAAAATAACATCGTTGAAAAGTCATGATTGCCATGTGCTTATGCAGTTTCATTTTTCCTTAGTAATCGGAGGAGTCATTTATGCCGACGTGATGCAACCTTTAATTGAACTAAGTCGATTTTTAAAGTATTTTGTTTGAAAACTCTAGATCCGGAATTATTATACGATTAGAAATGGATGTTGTCGTAATATTATGTAAGTTGGAGCAAATATTTCCTCCTTCATTTTTTGATATAATGATACATTTAATTGTACATTGACATGTAAGGCAAGAATTTGTGGACCTATACAATATTGATGGATGTATCCAATTGAACGATACTTGCACAAATTAAAGAACATGGTCTTCAATAAGGTAGCACCAGAAGATTGCATAGCTAAGGGATACTTATGTAAAGAATGCATTACTTTTTTGTGATATGTATATGAATGATGGAAATAATATGAGATTCAATAGATTTGAGCAAAATAATGTCGGGATGTGAGAGATGAAGATCCGAATATACTTTGAATTTTTCAACAAAACGGAATAGTGATACTTAAAAGTACATGCCAGTCACTTAAAGATGAAGAAATAGATCTTATTCAATATTATATTCTTATACAATTAGATGAAATCAGATTTTTTTGAACAACACAGTTCAAGTAGTTCAAAAAAAATAGACTTCCTTCTATGGTTCAGAAAAAAGAGTGGAACACGTGAAAGAAATTAACAATGATCGGTGGAGTACGAGTCTTGTTGTTCTTAAATGACGTCTATATTCACAAGCTATTTCTCATCCCGATTACATCGTAAATGGATTTAGATTCATAAAAAAATGGTGGATGAAAATAAGACAACACAATTTTTTGGTGATGGTGAAAGTGGAGCTCTCTCATTATATAGACATATATTACGGTGAAATTGTTGATATAATAGAGGTCAGTTTTACACATGAATTACGACGTGTCCTATTTCAATATATTTGGTTTGATATCGACCATGAAAAAAGTAGATTTAGGAAAGATAAAAATGGATTTATCTCATCAAATCAAACAGGTTGATTGCAAACAAATGGACTGTTCGCTCTTGCAAATCAGGTCGAACAAGTTTTTTATGTCCCTGACAACTATCTCAATAGATTAATTATCCCTATTAGAACAATGCCTTGATATTTTTTTTTGATGTACTTGAAGATCTAGAATTTTTAGAGAGTGATGATGAATATCAAAATTCTACCAATTAATCTATAGCTTCTATACTTGGCAACGACATTTGTACTATGAGTAGAAAATATTACGACAACATTTTTACACATTAACATATAAATCAAAGTAATATTGAATTAAGTTTCTATTTTCCTTTATATAACGGTGATTGATGTCTTGACAAATATTTTATAATTTTATTGTTATTTTTTAGGTATGGCTCCTTATCCTAGGCATGTTCGGTAAAATCCGAAACCTACTCCCCAACCACGTGCGATATCTTTTGATGCAGGTAGCGGTAGTTTTCATCATCGATAAGGATCGTCCCAGTGTAGGTTCTTGGACTGCCTTCCACCTGACCATAACCTACATGTCCAGATGGTAGGGGCAACGCAGTGGGTGAGAACTCTACAGAGTTCCAAAGCTACCTCGGACAAGTGGCACGTAGTCAGTTTCCCGTCACTACCCATAACTTTCGCCAACTTCCTCAATCTATAGAAGCTAATGTGAGTTTAGTAAAAATGCATGAATTTTATGCAATGTTTTGTATCTTTTTTTTGAATTTTTCAATCTTTATAATTTTTATATGATAATGCATATGTCTTTTGAATTAGTGCATGGATGCTAATAATAAAATATAAACACTATATTGCAATTATATGCTAAGGAATTGAGCTCTATTTTCATCTTTAGTTATATAAATCATGTATTCATCAACCATCATTAAACAAGAAACATAACCAGCATGTGATTTTTATTACCCTTATTGGATTGGATATCTTAAGTCAGAATATTCATAGATATGGTGATCAATCAATATCCCATAGACTAAAATATAGTCTTGAGTCTCTGGTAGGCATCTGAAGATAAGACTTGGATATCACAATCTCAACATTCTTATATCCTTGAAGACGTATGTCCCAAATCGTTCATAATGAGTAGGAGTTCCATACCTATTCATCGTGTTTTATGGGGCATCATTGAGAATCCTACTCAATATGTTCATCGTGTTTTATTATCATTGCATCATTCATAGTGAGTAGGATGCCATCTGCATAAAATATGATGAACACAATGACACTCCTACTAAGCTTCTTGTATACCCATGGTTCATTAGGATTCCGAGTGAAAGCGTGACTCTTTAAGTTTTCCTTTAATTAGATGTTCCAATTAGAAAAAGCTTATTTAAGGACATTGATGGATTTATTCAGCTTGCACACTTTTCCTTCCTCGACTATGAATCTATAGGGTTGCTCCATATAGATATCCTCTTTGAGGTATCCATTGAGTAGTACAATTTTGACATCCAGTTACTTGATGTTGTAGTCAGTTTTTGCAGTTATAGCTTGCAGTATCTTGATGGATTTAAGCATGGTGACAGAAAAGAATGTCTCATTATAATCAATACCTTCTCTATATGTGACAGAAGGTGGAGAACTGGTCTAGATGTTGAGATAAGTTTTGCATAAGGCTAGGAAATAAAGAGAAAATCAAACAAAAAGAAACTAACGATTACCTGGAGATCTTAAAGATGTACGCGTGGCGGAGCAAGGTGAGCTTTAGGATGAGCTCGGGTCATCCCTAAACTACCCATGCCGTGTGGAGTAGCTTGAACAGATGGATACAATCGTTATACATTTTTTCGACCATGGGTCAACATCAGAAGATGGGCCATGATCGCAACTCGATTCAACCTCCCCATGTCACGGGGAGGGTAGGAATGCTATGTTGGAATCTCTCATGAAGGGTGGACTGGCAGAGCAATTAGCGGATGAGGTGGATTTGAAGAGGCGGTCGATGGTTACATAAGATTGGGCATGAGGTTTGTAATCGTCATCCGTTTCCCTAGCAGATGGGACATGGGGCATTAAGGGAACCACATGGGATATGGGATTTAGGGCTAGAATGGGGAGGTGGAAGTGAGGGAAAGGACATGGGAGGTGCTTGGAGAAAATGGGGGGATACCAGCTGTCGACGAGGTGCATCGTGGGCGAGGGAAGGTTACTAGAGGAGGAAGAAGGGATAGCATCCGTTGGATCATGCGATCCAAGGGCAGAGGGAGCAATGTTGATGTGGGTGCAATGATGAGATCCAGAGAGTGGATCAGACGACTGTGAGCGGAGCGCTGAGGAGCGGTTCAAACGCAATCAGGGCCATCACATCCAACGATGGAGAAATAATGTGGGTGTCAACAAAGGGCTGGGCCACATGGGTGACCCTAGGAGTGCCACATGGCCCAATAGGAAAGCTAGAAAATGATAGAAATAAAGAAAAATAAAAAATACAAACTTCAAATCAAAGAGTATAAAACATGAAAATTGTAGATCTCGAGAAGATCTACAAGTTTCGTGTTGAAAAAAAAAGTCAAAATAGATCATATATACAAAGATATATTTTTGTAAGTATTTTTTAGGATTTAAAAACACATAGTTTGTTTTCTTTTGCTATTTTATTTTTTAATTTATAGTTAATATCAAAACAAATATATACAATAATTATCTATTTTTTGGATTTTTAAATTAAAGAAATACAAATTCAAATTCAAATTAATAACATTAATTATATAAAATAATTAGTTACAAATAATAGGTTGATTATTAACTATTGTGATTTTGGGTTAGATTTTACTTGACTGTTTAAGCTAGGAGGATAATAAAAAATAGATAACATGATAAATCACATATCAATCAGTGAGCTCCTTGATGGAGGTGAGGTCTAAAGTGGAGAGTCTATCCCAGTCCTCTTCGTACATCCCCTAGATTAACTTCTAAGTTCTCCTCTGAATAGGTTGTAGTAGCGGGGGAATGGTGAGACAACTATGTGTGTCGAATCATGAACTCCTTTATCTTCATTGACCATTGGGTCAGCTCTGCTAACTCTCTCCTCTAATCCTTTAGCCAATGGTCCAAGTATAACTCCATGCAGAACTTGTCAAAGAAGATCTCCCAAGTGGGGGGCTTGGTCATGTTCTCCTAAGTAGCATTCCACCATCGCTTTGTGTTCCTTGTCATCGAGTACTCTGCAAAAGATGACCACGTATCCTCATGTACACAGATCATCATCAGAATCTTCGCCACATGTGACATCCATAACTTCACAACATAAGGGGTGGTGGTACGAAAGATCTATGTTACAAGAGCCTTCTGATATGCTGCATAGGTGCTCTGATGCTTCTGTAAAGCATCCACATCCTCCATCTTCTTAGGCTCTAGAGAGACTGATTGGTTGACACTCTCCTCCCCATCATGAGAGGTACAGTAGGAGGGATTGTCTTGCAGCTGGAGTCGGTGCTTAATGGCATCTTGGCGTTGTTGGATGCCTTGTATATCCTGCACAAGGAAGGCTGGCTGTTGGGCCACATCCAACCCGTACGAGGTAACATGGTTCTGCATAACAAACCAAATTATTAATACTTGATTTTACTTTAAGAGAGACATATGGACATGTATATAAATAATTTTATTCTATCTAGGACTTGTGTCAGGTTAGAAGACTCTCCAACATTATCCTATATTTTTAATACCAATGAGGAAAGCATATGCGTAGTCTGATACCATAACTTTGATGACCATCTCCCAAGGATGCAAGTAATTAACAAACCAGTTCCATACACATACATTTCCACATTCAAAATACATAATATAATATAAGTAGGAGAAAATTAGCATAAAAGACTAAAATTTAAAATTCCTTTCCATTCACATCATATCCATCATTCATTACAATCCATGTCCACAAAATATGCATGTATGCATCAAAAAGTTGTTTCCATGCATACATAGTACATCACATGTTTCTCAATTACATGGTAAGTAAAAGTAGTAAAGACTACAAGTAAAAGCTAGATACAAGTACCGTACCACAAAGAAACTATGTAACTGCGCAAAAAGAGTAGCTCCAAGCAAGACTAGCTGCTTATTGTTGTGACTGCTCCCGAGAACCTGCAGATCGAACGCAAAGGTACATTACGAGCAAAGTTTCCCAGTATGGTGTTAAAACTAAAATAAGTAAGTTACTAAAATAAGTGTACAAAAGAAACAACTGGGTAAACCTCACTCACCAAGAAGTCCACATTCATATTATCATCAATTCCATTATTCCTTAATTACACAGGCGTAGATAGTCTATGGTCTTGGTCAATGTGGGAACTCACGTTATGACTCTAAGGCACTAAGAAAATCCTAGGGTTAGGGTGCCTCCGTAGTCATACTGTGGGGTACAACACATCCTAACTAAATTCCAACATGTCCACTAGCTTCACATAGCAAACTGTAATGCTATGTTAAATCCTCAAGTATTCCACTCGATTCACCATAACCCTGATCACTTAACCAATTTCCAACCTATGAATCCTCGTGAACCACCCAAGTCTACTACCCTCTATAAGAGTCCACACTGGCATAGGGTACAAATCAAGGTACTAATCAATAAGATCATCCAAATCATAGTTGGAATCCTCCTTATATACATGAGACTTGATTTATTTTCCAACTTCAATAACCACATTTCTCGGAACTCCTGCTTAGTGGTTCCACTCAGAATACTAACAAATATGACCTATACCAACCAGTACATGTGTGTTAATCCTAAGTGAAAAGCAAAACAATAGACCATCAACCATGATTATCTAGCGTGCTATCTAAATACTAGGATGAAGGTACACAAGTACTGAGACTGAAGAACTGTGTGGTGACTCCTCGATGTGCCAAGAAACATGTCTTTCAACCAACACAGTTGTTAGTTTTATAATGCCTAAGTTTCTACTTGAGGCTCCAAGGATGCTTGCCCCTCCCTTGGCGGCAACTTCCCCAATACCCACATCTCACTTATGATAATCACCACATCATGGACAGGATCCCAGCGGGAAAGGAGTTCAATGAACACATATGTTAACAATATACATATCTGGATACTCTCAACGGTGTTTTGATTTGATGCTCAAGATGCTCTCCACTCCTCGAGGCTCACTGCATCAATATTAGTTTAATTAAACTCACAATGGACCTATTTTCATTATTTTTTAACTCATATCCATTATTTTATTTATTTAACATATAATATAAGTTCCTAGACAACCCTATATCTTTTTTGGATCCATTTTAATCAATTTTTGGGTCATTGGGTCCACAGTCCCAAAATGATCGATCGACCAAACATGCATGATCGATCATTTTATGTAAGATATCTGGTCTTAGCACGAGGGTTCTCACAATATGGTACATATTTACATGGAATCTTGTTGTGAACATAAGCCGCAATCTCAATTGTATATCCCTGGAAACTAAAAAGTAAGCATCATCTACTCATTATTTGATCTCACCATGTCCAACATAGTTCTATTATGTCACTCTGGAACTCTATTGAGGTGAGGAGTGCCCAGAGGAGTGAGATTAGATTCTCTCTCTCTCTCTTTAAGATCTTCTTTGAATTCATCTTAGAGATAATCTCCACAATGGTTAGATCGAATTATTTAATCCTCCTTCCTATCTGGTTCTCAACTAAATCCATGGATTCTTAGGACTTTTCAAAGATATCAGACTTGTGACTTAAAGGAAAACAAGATCATACTGTGAATGATAATAAATAAATGTCACATAATGTTAATGCTCATTATGTATTGTGGTACTAAATGGACCATATACTTGGTATGTATTAGGTAAAGATACCTCACATCTTACACCTTTCTTCAAGAATGGTGCATTAGACATTTTACTTTGAATACAATATTCACAAGTTGACAAATATTGTACTTTTATACAATCTAAAGATCCTTCTTTTACTTGTTTATTGATCACATCAGTAAACTTTTGTGTAAGTCTTGATGCTCAATCATTGTTAAACTATCTTCATCCTCCATTGATCTTTAGTGTTTTGATTTCCAATATTGACAACACTTATGACTTGTTCATTAATACCCAACTTAGGTATCCATCAGATGTTTAGAATATTTTTCGAGTTTATCATAACTCTTTTTGAAACTTTTTTTCTCCAGAGTGAATATATATGTCTTACAAGTTCATAAAAAGATAGAAATATATTTCTAGCATATGGATCATAGAGACAGTCTTTAAGATAAAGAAATCTCCCACTATAATATAATAGGCTTACTAATTACAAAGGCGATCACTATAACCATTGTATTGAATCTCATATGGATGACTAACTTCCTTTAGATCAATCCTTCTGGTCTTCCAAAATATTTGCAATAATTTGCCAGTGTTATTAGGTCTAACAGATATCCAACTATCTTCTTATCAAATGAGCTAGTTGGCTTCAATAATTAATTATATATGTAGGATATGCCGATAAATTACACGTGTCCTTTACTAAGGAGTAAAGGTAGATTGGATAGTTAAACTTCTAATATTTTGGCTTGTTGCAGTAGAAGAAATTATCCAACTATTTGGATGTTTTATGTGTGGAAGTCATAGATTTTGGCCAATTCTTTATTCCTTTCTTCTTCCTATGGGTTGGACCCAAGCCTCTACTAAGCTTCCCTTAGGTTTAAACAACTATTGCATAGATATATGGTTTCTTCATTACTAATTATTTCCTTAAGGACTTCAATCATGGAAAATATCTTCAACATTCATATAGTTTCATATTTTTCATGCTATATGAAATTATGAGGTTCGTAAAGCACTTCGACAGAGATAGTAAATTAATGAGAGTCGTCATGTCTACATCCACGTCAACTCCAAATACTTTGATTCATATAGGTACTCAAACTATTTTCGTACTTTGCCTCCTATGGTGTGACCTTCCTAGATCTTGCACATAACCATGCTCTTTATGTTTTTGCAATGTTGAGAGCTTTTTATTCTGAAGCAATTCCTTCATATTAGGAAGGATTTTGACAATATAATCTATGTCAACATGTTGCTTCCAAAGTACATTCAATAAGGAATTACAAATTGTAAAAATATAGAAGCACTTGGTTGTTCTTCTACCTCTTGTTAATTTTTTTAATCCTCATCACTACGAGGAATCTTGTAACTTGCACTAGAAGCACATCATTATGTGTTTAATTCCAAGTAGTACATCCAAATCATGATTCCAACCCATGAAAATTGATTAATACAAAGTATATTTATTTTGAGTAGGTTTAGTAAAGGCTATCTAAAAATAAAATATTTTGCATTTAATTTACTTTGATTAAGGTGAAATTATTTTAAATAAAAGTCGTCATGCATTTCGTACTTTGAAAGTTCATTCCCTTTCCAGCTTTCAAAGCATGAGGTATGTTGGCTAAATTCCTCAAGAAAGATCTGGGATCTCCTTTCCACTTCATCACACTCCAATAATATGAAAAATACAACTATGGTAAAAGAGAGGGGTACGCTATGGTGATGTTGATCCATTCATATTTGTGTCAGTATCAACCATGTCTACCATCTTTAAGGTGACGTTGACATGTTGTTAATTAAACCAACCGACAATTAACATATATGATACATTATGCATATTCCAACACTACCTGGATTGTATGAGGAATAATATTGGCATCACTATACATATAGTCGATCTCGTTTCAATAACAAAGCGTCTTAGTCCTTGTGCATTTGTACTTTGGAGCTATGACTTTACCTAGTTATCTCCATCATACAATCCACAGTGATAACATACTTCGCAATGATGGGAGATCGTGTATGACGTCATATGACTTAGTACATGCCATGCTTATATTGATGATTAATCACTTTGAATATATTCTCATGATTAACTAAATAAAAAATCCAATCATTACTGTGAATAATAGATTATTAATCATTATTAATTTCATCCATATATATTAACAACAAATCAAATAATGTAAAAAATGTTAACACAATCAGGTATGTATCATTGATACAACCTGCAAAAATTAATATGTACCTGTAAACAAACAAATAGGCATCTAATTATTTCATATTCAAATAAGGAAAAATAATTTTGCTTTCTATTCCAAGTTGTGACCATAGCACTTCAAATTGGATGCATCATATAACGTGGACTTAAATTCGTTGTGACCCAATATTTCTAAAATATTAAGTTGAACTCATAATATTAATATATAAAATACATTCTCATCAATTTTTAGGATGAAAATAGGAAATTTAATTTATTATATTTTATCAAGTGCTCTTCCAAATCAACCCTTGGAAAGTTCCAATTTCTCGAGGACATATGGTCGGAATCATGTGAAACTTCTGCATATCACTTGAGGATTTGATAAATGATATATTAATTAGTATTTTAATACATTATATACCTAAACAATAGTCGTAAAAAACTTAATAATGTTTCACTGCAATTTTTAAATGAAATCCAAGATTGTGAGCACTTTCTGTATCTGAATCTTCGCCCGAACTCCACCAACATTTGTCGTCATTTGGAAATGAGTCCCAATCTTATAGACCTCAAAAATATCCCAGAAAATAATTTTCTAAATAGGGGTAAACTTGAACAACTCATCTACCGTAAGTTCTTTGACATATGAAAGTTATTAAAGAAACTATCTACCCGGAAATATGGTCCATTATTATTTGGCATAGGATGAAATATGAATCATATAAATGAGGCTATAATACCATTTTGAGGGATTTTAACCTCGTACATCATGAAAACACGGAAAATACAGATCAAAATTCATAATGAATAGTGTTCATCCTATGAGCACCAATGCAATAATATAACAGAAAAATGATAGTTAATGCAAAATCACATAGTAACAGAAATTATTTCCGCACCATTTTGTAAGATAACAATAGTATAGGGATATACCTTCGATGAATAAGTCTATAAAAATAAGACACCTCCTGAATTAAGTACGATCCGACAACCGCTTGCACTTGCGGGCGTGGCAAGACTTGCGATACTTCCTACAAACTCAAGAGTTATCCTCCACCAAGTTGTCCATGTTGAAAGAGATCTAGAATGATGCCTACCTCCTAATTTAATCTAACAAATTCAAGTCTTTCTACTCGTGTATGAAGCATAGATAAGAAGGAAGATCCTCTCACAATGGTCGAGCCAATGAATAAGATAGCAGAGGGTTATATGGTGGATGGCCAAGAGGATATTTTGTGAAGTATATACAGCATGACCAAAGAGAAAATAAATAGAACTATTATCCTTTATTTTTTCCTTTTTCTTTGGACTAGAGAGCACTTGTTGAGAGATGGTATTTAACTAATTGAGATGGAATTCAATTAATTGAGAAGAGAACCCAAGCTCTCCTCATATAAGGTCATGGACGATCAAAATCGAGTCCTACTTCTTCTATATGGACATTCATAATGAGAGAGAGTCTACTTTCTCCGTTGTATCTCTTCTCTAAATTTGATTTTTAAAAATTCAATTTTTAAACATGACTCTTTCTACATTTTGAATTTGAATTAAAAAGGATGAGATAAAGAAAGAGAACATTTTTCTCTCTTCAATCCATGTACATAAATGGATGTACACCATAGAGAAGGAAAATGTCAAATTTTTTCTCCACTTATATCAATTTTTAATTCAATTCAAGATTTAAACTTGGTCACAAATAATTATGGATTTCTTTCTCTAGATAACCATTAATAATTTATGAGACAATTACAAAAATCATTTAATCATTAAGGAATATAGTTCATTAGCCTAGAACAAAATGAACTGCAATTTACATATGTTTAGTGGATAATATGAATCAAATTTAATTAATTGTGTGAATCATATTCATATAAGTCTTAAAATCATATTCATTAACATTAATTATTGTTATCTATCCATATTAGTTAATTGCTAATAATGTGATCATGTCCACATAATCGATTTATCAATGATAATAATTATCATTATTTTAATATCAGTATTTCAATGTTCGACTCCTAGTCCAATTAGGATTCATTTGTAGCATTCACAGATACTTGGAGATAATGACACAGAGACTATATAGACCATGTATAGTGACTTGATAATAATATTTACAACTACTATTATGGTTTAAACCACTTTGGGCCATTTTAGACGAATACTTTTTGAACCTTTTCTCCAATTAACTTCGAACTCTTTTGGATCTACTTCCAACTCTTTGGATCTAGAAATTAGTTCTGTAAATTTAGATTTATTCATTAATTTAGATTCAAAGTTGCGTCTCTAAAATCTACCTATCTTCACCATTTACTCAGAATGGAAGTATAATGGTATATGATGTATTATGATCGCATCAATTTAGAGCATTCTCATTACTCAAGCATCCTGCATATCGGAAGACTTTAAATAGACTCAAAGTGTAATCCCATGTTTAGTTGTCTACTTTGAGGTTTTATCGATGGGTTCATCATTTGATCATAGGCAATAATATAAGTCATAGACTTTCAAAAAGCATATATTAATATTCTCAAATTCTTATCTTATTTCATAAATAAGATGATCATGCATAGATTTTGTTTTGTCTTGTGAGTAAGCTTTGTCTCTCGATTCAGAAAGAATGGATCTTTATGATTCCTTTGAGATAACACACATCTCATATTTCCTTATATGCATGTTAAATTGCCAGTATATAGACCTTGTCATATCATCAACTTAATGTTTTGCTAAATGTAATATCCATCTCTGATCAAGGGATGTGTATCCCTTCGTGATAATACATGATGCAAGTCTTTAGTTTCTCGATCTTATAAATTTAACTCTTTAACTTAACTCATCCAACACATCAAAATCTCTATACATATGCTAAGGACTTGCATCAAGAGTGCCAATCAGATATCAGTCCTTAGATAATATTATCATCTCTTCTTAGATTGAAGATCCATCTTGAATATCACTTAACGACGCATGTTGTATCCTTGATATAACTCTTTGCATCTACAACCCTACATTATCCTCTATGATCTAACTCTTTTGGTTAACGACTATATGATACCAAGATGGCTACAGTATATAACCCTAATTGTGCATAGAGATCTTATTAATGTAAAACTCAACTATATCTCGTTTCTCGGATAATGGAAGGATATAATTCGAGATAAAATTTATGGCATGAGCGCACATGTCCAATACCTTTCTCTCTCTCTCCTCCTCCTCCTTCTTCTTTGTGCTTTAAGGAAAGAGCAGCAAATGCTCTGCTACTCAGTTTCTAGCTTGAGCGATACTCTAGTGAATGACAGTTTGGCGAAGCATCTTAGCTACTCTAATACTCGTTGCCATCTCTATGAAGTCTTGGAGCTTTTTAAAATCAGATAATATAATCTCCAACATGACATGCAGTCATGACGTAGCACAAATCGAAGGCTCGACTGGAGTTATTGTAGGTGTTCATCTTAGATGTGTTATGAAGAAAGGGAAAGTGGGTGCTCTGGCTGGATGGAGGAGAAGGATAAATTTTCTCCCAACATGGTGGTTTCTTTAAGGCTCCGTTTGTTTGGTCGGAAAGGAATTACAATGGAATGGAATCAAGACAAGAATGGAATTAACAATGGAATTGAAAGGAATAGGTTTTTCCATTCTATTGTTTGGTTCATATTAGGAATCGAAACATATGTTATGAGACACATTCCTTTCTTATGTTTGGAGAGGGAAAAGAATAGAAATAAAATAACTTTTCTTTGATATATTTCATTAAGTAGAAAAAATAATTGGCATCCTCCAACTTAATTTTCATATAATTGATATATTTCATATAAGAAATCAATAATACATTTTTTCCATACAATTGATATATTTAATATATCCTTATCCGTATTCGCTAGAATATTTTATTATGATATCCATATCCTAAAAATTTTGAAAATATTACAGGTATAATTATTTGTAAAAAATAAACACATACATCCATGTCTGTATACGTATCCACTAAAATATAACTCATATCCATATCTTAAAAAACTAAAGATGGTATATGTACCCATATCTATAGCTGCAAAAATATAAAAACCTATTTCCATGTCCATATCCATGTCTGTAAAAAAAATCCTCATCCATGTCCATATATGTATTCACAAAAAATTAAAATACATATCCATCTTCATATATGTATCCACAAGAATATAATCTGTATCCATATCTTGCAAAAAATTGAAAATTGCATTTGCACATATCCATATTAGAAAAAATCCCATATCCATGTCCATATCCATATCTGGAAAAAAAATAAAAAATACATATCCATATTCGTATATGTAAAAAATCATATGTGATATATTTTATCCATATAATAGATATATTTAATATATATGTATTTGTATCCGTTTGAATATCTTGTAATCCTATTTGTATCCATATCCAAAAAAATTGAACCGTATCTTATCCACAAAAAATCTCATATCCATGCCGGTATCCATATATGCATATATTTGTAATTTGGTTGACATTTTGCATCAATATATTTGTATCCAAGTCCAAAAAAACATATCTAAGTTAATGTCCGAAACAATATTCAAAAAAGAAAAATGCATATCAATGTCAATAACTATATATTTGTAACAATGAGATATTAATAAAAAAATAAAGAAGAACACAATCATTAGCATTTGTTAGGAATGGAATCCCAATTCCTGGGGGATACCTAAGAATGGTGATTCCCGTGTATGAGGGAATCTGGTTTCCTTTCCCATCGTCATTCCTGTCTTAATATGATCTAACAAATATAGAATGGAATCGATGGAGGAATGGTGATTTCTCCCCTCTATTCCTGCACAACAAATGGGGCCTAAGGTGATTGGGCTTGCAGATAGTAGCAGTAGAAGCAAGAGGGACAAGAAGATGAGATAGTGTTGTGATATGGATGGATCAATGATCTAAGGATTTTATAAAGAGGAATGAAGAAGAGAAAGGCTTTGTAAGAAAAGGAAAAGCACATGGGAAGCAACATGGAAGAAAGAAGAAGAAGAAGACCTGCACATACGAGAGAGAGAAAGAGATGCCTTTAATGGTAGTACGAAGCTTGCACATGGTGTCTTATAATGTTGATCTTCACATCCATGTCACGACGAGAAGAATGTAAGTTGGTAAAAGGTTCACAAGGAATCTCTATTACAAAGTTCGAATAAATCTAGATTATGCTTTGCATCTCGTTAGCTTCGTTATCGCTCGATGGTAAGCATGTGAGATATCACCCTTACCCACAAAGTTGAGATCGAATGTCACATAATTGAGGATGTAGGAGAGACACCCAAAAAGAATATCGTTTATACGATGGCCTTTACTAGGTTTTGTTACGAGAGGATATAATAGTTGGAGGCTTTAGAAGAAGGTGGTGCATCATCTGGGAATGTCAAAGATGTCTAGAGAATGAGTCATGGAGCAGGGTCTAACGAGGGTTGCAAGCGGGTGGCTAATGTGGAAAGGATGGTGGAGGACAGAGATGATTGGGGTTAGAAACTTGTTTTGGAGCTCGTTGACCAAGGTCAAAGAGGTCACTGAGGTGGAAGGAGACTAGTGTGGGCATGAATTGCAAGGTGGCACGTGGCTTTGTTAGTTCAGGATAACATACCACATGTCACCTTGAGAAATTCAAAAAAAATAAAATCAATAAAATTTAAAATAAATAACTAAGTCAACTCAAACTAAAAAGTTCTTATATAGGACGCGATAGACACCATTTGACTCACGACCATCTCCAATCCGTCAAAAGGTCCCCAAGCGGCCCAATTCGCACAGTTTTCTGCCGTCAACATGAGGTTTCAACATCAGACCCTAGAGCTTCCTCAGGTCATGCTTGGGCCTTCTCTCAGCAAACTGGTTTAGAATATGGAGTCAGAATAGACATCAGCTCTGGTCCTGAGACTGCCCCAAATATATAGTGAGGTCTTTCGAAATATATTCGACGCCTTTCTGCCTTCCACCGAAAATTGCAGATTTCGATGAGATATACAAGTTTTATGAAGGTATCAAAATCAAAAGAGGTAGTGTAAATATAATAATGATTTTTAAGGTATATACTACCAACAAATTACCTAATTTTTAGATTTTGTTTTTTTCCTTTTATTTCTCTTAATACTATATACATATTATACTCGAATATATTACTAATGTATTATATATAGAGTATCTAATTTTGTTTAAATGTTTAACAAGTAAGAAAAACACCAAATATAGCAAAAGAGGTGACATATATGTGAAAACAGATGGTTCTTTTTGGTCTATTTTAGTGATTTTTTGCTTATTTTATTTTATTTTCTTTGTAGTTAGTTATATTACAAAGTAAATTAGCAATAGTAAAAAGAAAGAAATTAAAAAGATAGTGTTTTCTACATGAAAAAGGTGCCGTTTTGAATGTATAATTATACTATATAAAATAGAGCCATGATGGAAGAGTTAGAAAGATTATAGGGGTCATGAGAAATACGAAAAAGTTAGGGATTTTATGTAATAAAAAAGTTTACAGAGAGCTAACAAGCTTTACATAAAACTATTAGAGTTTAGAAATGATATTGCAGAACGATATTGGCTTAAAAAATCCATTGAATGTTGATGGAGGATAAGAAACAAATCCACATTTAGATGGACTAAAGAATATTAATAATATTAAATGTTGTTGAATATAAAAATAACTTAAATATCTTTTGAATAATTTAGATGGATGAAACTGCTAGAGGTAGATATTATTATTATTATTATTTATTATTATTATTATAACAGGCTTTTTCCAAAATTATCAGAGGATCTTGACTGATAAAAAGAAAGATACTTAGTTGTGGATGTCGATGCATATAGCTTACATGCATCTTGGTGCACTCAATTTTCCCATTTATATAAAATCTTGGAGGAAGCATGAACGCTAAGGATAACATTAGGAGAAACCTTTAGTGGACCATCAACAACAATATCCAACAGATCACAACTCTCATCGTCCAAGATACACTAACCTTAGATAAGTTTTTGTTTTCTTTTATGCATTTTGGAACTTCACCTTTGCAAACTCTTGAGAAGGGCAAAAAGAAGTTTATTTCTTTAACAGAAACATTACCGACTAAAAAAAAAGAATAGATGGTAAATCTAAAAAAATGAGAATATGGTAAACCTATGTAATTATATCGGTATCCAAATTAATTTCAAGTTGGAAGCCAATTGGGTTGGAGGGAAAGTTAGCATTCTCAAAGATAAAGAAAGGTGAGCTTGATGGAGTTTTAGTACCATATAATATTACTAAAAAATTTGGTGGACTAATATAAGAGTTGTCATCTCAAGCTGTTGTAACGATGGTAGAGAGAGGAATGGAAGACCACATGCACGCGTGCATGCTCCGCTCTGCTCAAGCTTGGGAGATTCAATTCAGATCTCGACCCTTAGTGAGATCATTACGAGAATTTGATGCAATCCAACCGCTCAAACTCAATAGTTTCGAAATCCAAAGAGACACCCATTGAGAGGGTCGTTTCGGATTCGAATGGTTGTGTTAGATCTTGTTAAACCTATCCCATATGCGATTTCTTTTCACTCAGAGAAATCTCTTTCACTCTTTATACGCCCACCGTGAAGCGCATTGCTCCTTTTCTCGGTTGCAGTTATGTGAGTACTTTCGAGGACAGTCTCCTTGGTGCGCATCAACGCCGATCTGAGCCATCATATCCTAGAAGGTGATCTCCAGACCATATGCACTGGTATTGTGGGAGCAATATCTTTTGTATTCGGTGATCTCTAAAATGATTTATTTTACCATTTTGTTTATTATATATGGTTTGTTGTTATGCCCTTAGCATATCTTGCATTACTATGTTGTATCATATATTAAATCGATTCTTGCATGTATTTTTGTAATTGGAATAAGAATAGGAAATGCTTGACCATTCTTCTTATTAATCCATAATAAATTTATACTGATTCGTATTAATCCAAAAAATTAGTGTTTAATCTATAGTCTCTTAAATCTGGCTACAACAATCACAGAGAAGATATCAGGAATAAGATTTCGTATTATGTCTGATACAATGCTTACATTGAGGGTATATATGACTGGCATGCCTGAAAATTTTGGTGGACAAAACTTCAATCATACAACAACACATGAAGACCTGGTTGGCCACCATAGGGCTAATCTCTACACTTGAAATTGAAAGTCGCACGATGGATCCATAAAACCCCTCATTCAATAGTCATAAGGCACAAACTGAGTGGAAGGAACACAATCATATATATCATGGTTGCATCTTTTTTGCTCTGTCCAACATTGTTTGACGTATCCTCATCCATGTGGATTGTAAAGGGGATATGGAAATAACTTGATGGGAAGTATACCAGGAGGATCTCGGTATAGAAAAATACTCAATCATAATGTTTTTGAAGTTTTTAATGGTCAAGTGGAAATCATTTTCCAAACAAGCACATGCATTTATGCTCATACTCCATGTTTTGGAAGACGCCAAAATGAAGCTTCCAGATAAGTTTCGATCATGTGCATAATAGGAATTCTCTAATTCACCGGAAGACTTCGGCATGACCTTAAAACATAAAAGGGGGAAAACTTCTATGGATGACTTGATGATGACGATTTCCATAGAGGAGGAACGCATGAAGCAAAAGCATGCGGTTCTTGTTGATGTTCAGGAAACAATTAATTTCATAATATCAAAGGTCACATAGAAAAGGGGTAAAATTCAGAAAAAGACAAAGATAAACCATGTTAGCATTGTAATCATGTTAACCATTAAGAAGGATTATCCGTCCTTAAATGCTCGATCAAACACTGTAGATGGGAGTCCTCAAGTGAATATGATCCTGTAGGATTTGGAGTAATGAGAGGTATGTCTCAGTGAATCCTGAACTATAGCATATCCATGATCCTAATGAGTGACTCATGGACATGGGAGCTAATATTCATATTTGTTCTGACAGAACTTTATTTTCTTCTTATCAGACCCATAGTCGTGGGACTGTAAAGATGGGGAATGACTATATGGCTAGGGTGCTAGGGTCAGGACAAGTCAACTTGAGGCTATTCTCTAAACGTGTTTGGACTTTAGACAAGGTGTTGCATTTCTCTGACGTAAAGAAGAATATTTTATCTAGATCTATTTTAGTTAGAAATGTTTTGAACTAAATTTTAAATGTAATAAAGATATTATCTTGAGACATGGTATTTTTTTTATGGAAAAGGCTATTTGATAGAAGATTTGTTGTTTAGAATTAGATGTGATTCAATGACTATTGATTCAATGAATATTTTTTTCTGAATGTTCTAACTATGTTCCTCATGAGATTAATAATTTAGATTCCTGTGATATATGGCATAGTAGATTGGGGCATGTGAACTTAAGTTCTATTAAAATAATGATGAATTTAGAGTCGATCATAAAACATGTTATTGATAGAAATAAAAATGTAAAATTTGTGTGCAAGTTAAGATACCTAGGAAGTTTTTTCAGTTTGTCTCTAGAAATGGTGAGATATTGGATCTAGTGCACATAGACATCTCTGAGTAAATGATGTGCTCACCAAAGAAAATAAAAAATACTTTATCACCTTTAATACGATGGTAGTAGGTACTACTGTGTGCATCTAATAAAAATTAAGGATAACACTGTAAAGCCTTGAACTTGGCATATCTCGGATCCTATATAATAAGATTCGGCTCGTCAAGAGAAAACCAACGAAATTTGTTTCGTGTGAATCAGACTTCGTTTCGAATTGTTATGATTTTCGGAAAAAAAGAGAAGTAAGGAAGGCTAAGATGTCATTAACCCATAATAACTGTCATTAAGACTAATTAAACATGATTAAAGAAACTAATGACAGATTGAAAATTGTTAATGATCATTAGTAAACACTAATCAATAGTTAGAAAAAGATAAGCGTAAGCCGCGAAAGTTAAATTGTGATTAGTGAAAGTTAATCACGATTACTGTTAATTAAGCGTCATTAGCGAATCTAGAATCATCTAGAATGTTTTAACTTAAGCCCTAAGTTTGGGATAAGTTTTGGCTAAAACCATGGGCCAAAACCATGGGCCACTAAACCATGGTTAAGGTCTAAACCATAGTTTTCTAACCATGGTTAGTGGTTTTCTGGGGCCTATAAATAGACCCCCCTACCCATTCATTCTCTACGACTTCCACTACCACCACCACCCCAAGGGCTAGGGTCGAGAGGTCGGGAGGAGGAGTGGGAGGCGAGGGAGGGCGCTAGCGAAGCACTGTCGGGAGAACGAGGAAGAGAAATGTATGATCCTCTCTTAGTTTGTTACGTAAGCTAGGCTTTCAATTCATACTCTTGTTCTTCCAAGTTTTGTTCTTGATTCATCTTTCTTTCGGATTCATTTTCCTGTTGTGGTTCGAGGAGAAATCTGTGTAACACCCTACTTAGGTGGGGCGGCTATGCACGTCAGTGACCCTGTGATTCGTCACACGTTCACTCATCTAAGACGCGTGGTGTCTACTGATTCTCCATTGTTTATGTTTCTATTCTTTCTATTATGCTTTTATAGTTATTCCGATGAAGAAATCTGTGTAATATCCTACTTAGGTGCGGGCGGCTATGCACGTCAGTGACCCTGTGATTCGTCACACGTTCACTCACCTAAGATGTGTGGTGTCTACCGATTCTTCATCACTTGTTGTTTGAAGTATATTCTTTCAGTTTCGTTGTTATTTTCCTCATGATTGATTTTATATAGGAAACTCTTTTCGTTTTTATTTTGAAATATATCCCGATATAAGAGGAAACTCTGCCGAAATATTCCGAGAAAAATGTCCCGATATAAGGGGAAACTCTGCCGAAATTTTCCGAGAAATGTATTCCGATATAGGAGAAACTCTGCCGAATTTTTCCGAGAAATATGTCCCGATATAAGGGGAGACTCTGTCGAATTTTTCCGAGAAATATGTCCCGATATAAGGGGAAACTCTGCTGAAATTTTAAGAGAAAATATGTTCTTGGGGTTCTTCGTGTTCTTCGTGTTCTTCGCGTTCTTCGCATTCTTCGTTCGTTTTTCGCGTTCTTGACACCTTCTTAGCGTTTTTGATACGAAAGTGAAATTCGATCTTTTCAGGAGCCTTAAAATAGCCTTTCTAAAAACGAAACACGATAAAGCCTTGCATGCACGAGAGAGACCTCGATTAGGTAACGAAATCCTTCCTTTTGCTGTTGGGTTTTCATACCAAATTATTGAAATTCTTGATTTTGTTTTCTTTTTTACGAAGAACCTTAATTTTGGTTATTCTTGAAAAGGTCTGAAGAATTGCTTTGTGATTCTCACTAAAATAAGGTTTACGCATCAAATTGATGCATTGACTCTGAAAGTTAGGGTTTGGGAGTTAAAATAGGCATAAATACGAGTATATGGTTATGAATAATATATATGTGAGTATATAATAAGTGTTGTTAATTATCAAATTGAAGACTTAACGAAAAGGATTACATCATGGGAATTGATTTGGTTTGAGTTAGTTCCTGAAAAGGATCGTGTGTCACGTTAAGGATGACTAGGAGTAGAACTAGAGGTCGGGCATGCAACCTGTAGGTTTGTCGGAAGGAACCCGTATTGGTGTTTCCCTACCTAGATAGTACACGATTGCCCTGTTATGATAAGTGCGTACGAAATAAATGTTTTGCAACGTGTGGTACCGGGAGCCAATATCGTCGGGTTGAACGACGGAAGATGTGGTCGTACCATGTGGAGGCACGGGTGGTTCAATAGCGGTTGGGTCACGATAACATGTATTTAAAGCCGCTAGATTATATGATTAAATGTTAGCCTGAGGTTTTAAGCAACCGAGTCCTCGAGGACGGTGTGCTCATTTGTTTTTCCAGGCTGAGGGTTGAGACCCTGTTTAATAAAAGAAAAGGAAATTGTCAGGGTAGTATTGGAGGATTGGTTGAGGCGACATGCGGCGGCATAAGCTTACCAAGATCAACACAATCTCCAATCCCGAAGTGTCCACAGCTTCGGAGTTCAAGAATGGTTGGGTTCCCCTAGACTAATCTCTGATGTGGAATAGAAAGGAATACGACTTAAATTAATAAAAAAGAATGAAATTTTTGTGATATCGAGTTTTGAAAAATTACACAATTTGTTTGCTTTTCTCTTATTCGTTACTTAGCATTCGCTAATTTTTATCCTATGATTTATGGAAAACCCAACTGGTATTGGTGAGCCATCGCAAGGACTTTAAAAATTTATCCAGATTACATACTAGATATCCAGCCAACCACAGTAGCTTTACTCTTTAAGGTAGTTAGTAATTTTTTGTATATTTTCCTTTCAAGCTGATGTACATGTAAATGGTTATAGTGGGACAGTATATCATCTGAACTTTATTTTGTGAATGTAAAAGTGTTGAAATACTTTTTTCTGAGTATTTTTATTTGCAGTCTATTTCTGAATGTTAGTTGTGATTGCTGAATAAATTTTTGCTGAATAAATTATTACTGAGTTGCCAGATCCGAATATGGGAGGATCCGACGGCCCGGGA
Organism: Ottelia alismoides; assembly: GCA_037367405.1. Lineage (NCBI taxonomy): Eukaryota > Viridiplantae > Streptophyta > Magnoliopsida > Alismatales > Hydrocharitaceae > Ottelia > Ottelia alismoides. The sequence continues at coordinate 117,903 of JAZKJV010008400.1, forward strand.
AATGAGGTCGCGACAGATTGGTATCAGAGCTTGGTTACTTCATTAATTTATTTAGTAATTAATAACTATGAGCGGTATTCAGAAACTAAGGTTGTATTAAGATCCTTTGATCTTATAAATGACTGCAGTACCATTCACAAGTCATTGTCCCTTATGTACATCATGGTAAGACATATAGGATCTGACCTTTGACCTTGACTCATCTCAGAATAATGGCAGACCAAGACATGTCTAGACAATTAGCGGCTATGATGGCAATGCTCCAAGACACGGGGCTAAGGCAACAAGCATTAGAGGAGAGGCTCAATGCACAGGCTGAGAGACCCGAGGCAACTGAGCCTGCGGATGCCTGGATTGAAGGTTCTGTCCATCTTTCTGAGGAAGAATCTAGTTACCATCCTTCAACTGAGTCTGCTCCTACCCCGGTTGAAGGAGCAATGGAGAAGGCCCTTCTTAGACACCAAACATTACTAGATAATTACCGAAAGGGAAAAATTCCTCGATTCAAAGGTGTAGAGACACCTGCCGAGGCTGAGTTATGGCTCGATGACATTACTAGGATGTTGAGGATAATCCATGCACTAGTTGACACCTGGGTGCACTTTGCTGATTACTCCCTAGTAGATTATGCACGACGATGGTGGAGAGCAATTTCCAAGAAGTTAGCAGATCCTGTTCCATGGGATATCTTTGAAGAGAGGTTCCGAGCTCACTTCTGTCCCTCTCCTCGGGAAGAATTCAAGAGGAGAGAGTTGGCTTCTCTGAATCAGGGTTCTAAGACCGTACGAGATTATCATATCCACTTTACTGAGCTGTACTCACCAGCTCTAGAAGCTTCACCACAAGAGTGTCTTACCAAATTTGTTAGCGGTCTTCAGGGAGATCTACGAGAAAAGCTTGCTGGTTTTAGAGCCACAACCGTAGATGAAGCAATGGACATCGCCTCTCGTATTGAGATGGAGAGGGATGAAAACCGTCAAAGAAGAAGTTTCCACTTTAATGGTGGACCATCCAAAAGCAAGTCACATTATAATCGTAGAGATCGTCGCTATCATCCAGCCGGTTCCAATATAAGCTCACCACAGACCTTGAGTCAGGAATTATCAAGAAGAAGGGGTTTCTCTAGACCTCTACTATATCCTTGCGACTCAGCAGCAGGAGCTAGCACCTCTGTGGCTGGATCTTCAGCTCAAACAGGAGCATGTATGTGTTTTTACTATCATCAAAAAGGCCACATCAAGAAAGATTGTCCGAAGTTGAGAGGTTCATGGTTTAAATCAACCCCAATTAACAGTATAACATCCACCTCAAGCAATGGAGTAACACACGGAGGAAGACATAGTAGAGGTCGGGGCTCACAAGGAGCATCTCCTACACAACAACCACTACAAAGTATTGCGGGTTCTAGCTTGCCTATTCCTAATGGCCAGCTAAATGCAATTACTGAGGAACAAACTTACCACTCAGGCACAGTCGTACGAGGTACTGTTACTATTCATGGCTTTTCAGTGCATGCCTTAATTGATTCTGGTGCGTCACATTCATTTATTACTTGACGGTTAGTACCCGTTTTGGATAAGATACCAGTAGAAGTACAACAGTCCTATCTGATCAAGGGATCAGGAGGACAAGTATTTATAATCTGAGAAATCCTGGATAATTGTATAATACTGATAGCGGGACATCAATTATCTGTTTTACTACTACTAATCGAAATGGAGGACTTTGATTTTATACTAGGAATGGATTGGTTAGAAAGGCGCCATGCATGTCTTGACTGTTTTCAGAAGACAGTAACGTTTCACCTTCCTAACTCGATAGAGTTCCAGTTCATTGGAAAGACATCCAATGATAATATCAAATATATCTCTACATTGAAGGCACAACAGTTGTTAGAGAAAGGGTGCCAAGGTTATTTAGCTTATGTATCCACTATATCAGGGTCAGAAAGAATGATAGAATATGTGCCTATAGTATGCGAGTTTCCTGATGTATTTCTAGAGGAACTACCTGGATTACCACCTGAGCGAGAGATTGAATTTGAAATCTCTCTTATGCTTGATACTCTACCTATCTCTATCCCTCCGTATAGGATGGCACCAGCTGAGTTACGAGAGTTAAACGTACAGTTGCAAGAACTATTAGATATAGGATTCATTCATCCTAGTACTTCACAATGGGGTGCACCTGTCTTATTTGTTAGGAAAAAGGATGGGTCGATGCGGTTGTGCATTGACTATAGACAACTAACCAAGAGGACAATAAAGAACAAGTATCCTCTACCAAGAATAGATGATCTCTTTGATCAGTTACAGGGTTCAACTGTGTATTCCAAGATTGATTTAAGATCTGGATACCATCAGTTGAAAATTAAAGATACAGATATTCCCAAGACAGCTTTTCGAACTAGATACGGGCATTATGAATTCTTAGTTATGCCTTTTGGACTAACAAATACCCCAGTAGTCTTCATGGATCTCATGAATAGAGTATTCAAGGAGTTCTTAGATCACTTTGTAGTAATCTTTATTTATGATGTGCTTATTTACTCCAAGGATAAGTATCTGCATGAACATCATCTCAGGAAGGCACTTGAAACTCTAAGGAAGAACAAACTGTATGCTAAATATAGCAAATGTGACTTCTGACTATCTGAAGTATCTTTCTTAGGCCATGTTATTTCTGGGGAAGGTATATCAGTTGATCCTACAAAGGTTAGTGCGGTGATGAGTTGGAATGCCCGAAGACTGTCACAGAAATACGATCCTTTCTGGGATTAGCTGGATATTATAGAAGATTTGTGAAGGACTTTTCACGAATAGCATTGCCAATGACTAGGTTGACCCAGAAGGAAGTTCCATTCATATGGTCAGATGCATGCGAAATAAGTTTCCAAACACTGAAAGAATGCCTAACATCTGCACCCATCCTTACTCTACCCTTCGGGAGTGAAGGGTTTACAGTGTACATTGACGCATCTAAAGAAGGACTTGGGGTAGTTCTTATGCAACATGATAAGGTAGTTGCGTATGCATCAGACAGCTCGGGACACATGAGAAGAATTACCCAACACATGATCTTGAATTAGCTGTCGTAGTTTTCGCTTTAAAGATATGGAGATACTACCTATATGGTATTACTTTTGAAATCTTCATCGATCATAAAAGCTTGAAATATCTGTTTGATCAAAAGGAGCTCAATATGAGACAGAGACGGTGGCTAGAGTTGTTGAAAGATTATGATTCCACTATCTCCTACCACCCTGGTAAGGGGAACGTCGTAGCAGATGCACTTAGCAGAAGAACTTATTCACCTGGGTTAGTGAGTGCTATCCACTTCTGGGATTTACTATCAACGTTAAGTGAATGGAAACCATTTGATAATAGTGCTGATACTATAACTATTCCTCATAGATACAAACCAGAGATCTGGGATAAAATAAAGAAAGGACAGGAGGATGATCCAGTCCTTAAAGACTTGAAACAACAACTTGAGAAGTATGAGATAGAGGAATTCCAGATATAAGATGGGTTACTATATAACCATCACAGAGCTTGTGTACCAAACATACCTGAACTGAGGAAAGACATTTTACGTGAAGCTCATTGTTCTAGATTATCTATTCATCCAAGAATTATGAAGATGTATAAGGATCTTCATTCATACTTTTGATGGCCGGGAATGAAGAAAGATGTTGTTGAGTTTGTTAATTCATGTTTCACTTGCCAGCAGGTAAAGGCTTCACACCAAAAGCCAGCAGAATTATTACAACCCCTCCCTATACCTGAATGGAAATGGGAAAGTATTTCCATGGATTTCATTACTGGCTTACCTCAGACGACTGGTAGTAAAGATAGTATCTGGGTTATAATAGATCGTCTGACAAAGGTAGCACACTTCATTCCGATAAGCTTATCTTTCACTCTAGACCAGCTTGCTGAGTTATATATTACACATGTGATTCGCCTACATAGTATCCCGAAGGAAGTAGTTTCTGATCGAGATTCACGATTCACCTCACATTATTGGGAGAACTTCATGAAAGCCTTAGGTACACAACTATGCTTGCGTACATCGTATCATCCACAAACAGATGGTCAGTCAGAACGTATGATTCAGACACTAGAGGATATGCTACGAGCATGTGCCTTAGAATGGAAGGGATCGTGGATTAAACATTTGTCTCTTGCAGAATTCACCTACAATAATAGTTACCATACAAGTATTGGCATGGCACCATTTGAAGCACTATATGGACGAAGGTGTACTACTCCTTGTATTGGGAAGAGGTCAGAATAAAGAACCTTTATGATTCAGATAGACTTTAAGAGACACGGAAAGCAGTAGAACTTGCTAGAAAAAGACTATTAACTGCCCAGAGTCGTCAGAAAAGTTATAGTTTTACCAGGCGAAGAGACCTTGAATTTGAGATAGGTGACTTTGTATTTCTCAAAATATCACCTGTGAAGGGTGTCCAGAGGTTTGGCTTGCGTGGGAAGTTAGCACCCAGGTTTGTGGGTCCCTTTGAAATTATTCAGCGTATTGGAAAAGTGGCATATAAACTTGCACTTCCTCCACATCTTTCGGCAATACATGATGTATTTCATGTACCAAATCTGAGAAAGTACATTAGGGATCTAGAACATAAGATAAGTTATGATGAATTACATGTTGAGCCAGACTTGACATACCAAGAGATACTTGTGCAAATACTTGAAAGGGATATTAAGAAGTTGAGAAACAAAGAGGTGCCTCTAGTTAAAGTATTGTAGCAGAACCAAGAGTTTGAAGAAGCCACATGGGAACCTGAGGTAGAAATGAGAGAGAAATACCCGCACTTGTTTGAATGATAACACTATGTATTATGTATATGTTCATTACAAATGAAAGGACGTTCATTCTCTTTAAGGTTGTTATGCTTTCAATCCTCTTTAAGGTTGTTATGCCTGCATTTCGAGTCTCGAGGACGAGACTTTCTTTAAGATTGTTATAATTGTAAAGCCTTGAACTTGGCATATCTCGGATCCTATATGATAAGATCCGACTCGTTAAGAGAAAACCAACGAAATTTGTTTCGTGTGAATCGGACTTCGTTTCGAATTGTTATGATTTTCGGAAAAAAAGAGAAGTAAGGAAGGCTAAGATGTCATTAACCCATAATGACTGTAATTAAGACTAATTAAACATGATTAAATAAACTAATGATGGATTGAAAACCGCTAATAATCATTAGTAAACACTAATCAATAGTTAGCAAAAGATAAGCGTAAGCTGCGAAAGTTAAATCGCGATTAGTGAAAGTTAATCACGGTTAGTGTTAATTAAGCGTCATTAGCGAATCTAGAATCATCTAGAATGTTCTAACTTAAGCCCCAAGTTTGGGATAAGTTTTGGCTAAAACCATGGGCCAAAACCATGGGCCACTAAACCATGGTTAAGGTCTAAATCATGGTTTTCTAACCATGGTTAGTGGTTTTCTGGGGCCTATAAATAGACCCCCTACCCATTCATTCTCTACGACTTCCATTACCACCACCACCCCAAGAGCTAGGGTCGAGAGGTCGGGAGGAGGAGTGGGAGGCGAGGGAGGGCGCTAGTGATGCGTTGTCGGGAGAACGAGGAGGATAAAGGTATGATCCTCTCTTAGTTTGCTACGTAAGCTAGGCTTTCAATTCATACTCTTGTTCTTCCAAGTTTTGTTCTTGATTCATCTTTCTTTCCGATTCATTTTTCTGTTGTGGTTCGAGGAGAAATATGTGTAACACCATACTTAGGTGCGGGCGGCTATGCACGTTAGTGACCCTGTGATTCGTCACACGTTCACTCATCTAAGACGCGTGGTGTCTACCGATTCTCCATCGTTTATGTTTCTATTCTTTCTATTATGCTTTTATGAACTTGAAAGAGTTTTCCCCTGATTGAAGAGGTATAGTAGTCCACTGAGACTGAGATATCTTCTTCTTCCCTTTCTCTCTTGAAAGTCCTGCCTCCCTTGTGGATTGAGACTGGGGAGGTTGAGGGTCTCAGAGACTAGGTCAGCTATCCTGGCCCTGTCTACCTCTCTCTGATTGCTGGGATGTTATTTTGATGATGAAATCTGTGTAATACCCTACTTAGGTGCGGGCGGCTATGCACGTCAGTGACCCTGTGATTTGTCACACGTTCACTCACCTAAGACGCGTGGTGTCTACCGATCCTTCATCACTTGTTGTTTGAAGTATATTCTTTCAGTTTCGTTGTTATTTTCCTCACGATTGATTTTATAGAGGAAACTCTTTTCATTTTTATTTTGAAATATGTCCCGATATAAGGGGAAACTCTGCCGAAATATTCCGAGAAATATGTCCCGATATAAGAGGAAACTCTGCCGAAATTTTCCGAGAAATATGTTCCGATATAAGGGGAAACTCTGTCGAATTTTTCCGAGAAATATGTCCCGATATAAGGGGAAACTCTGCCGAATTTTTCCGAGAAATATGTCCCGATATAAGGGGAAACTCTCCTGAAATTTCAAGAGAAAATATGTTCTTGACGTTCTTCGTGTTCTTCGTATTCTTCGTCTTCTTCACATTCTTCGTTCGTTCTTCGCGTTCTTGACACGTTCTTAGCATTTTTGATACGAAAGTGAAATTCGATCTTTTCAGGAGCCTTAAAATAGCCTTTCTAAAAACGAAACACGATAAAGCCTTGCATACACGAGAGAGAGCTCGATTAGGTAACGAAATCATTCCTTTTGCTGTTGGGTTTTCATACGAAATTATTGAAATTCTTGATTTTGTGTTCTTTGCTACGAAGAACCCTAAATTTGGTTATTTTTGAAAAAGTCTGAAGAATTGCTTTGTGATTCCCACTAAAATAAGGTTTACGCATCAAATTGATGCGTTGACTCTGAAAGTTAGGGTTAGGGAGTAAAAATAGGCATAAATACGAGTATATATATGGTTATGAATAATATATATGTGAGTATATACTAAGTGTTGTTGATTATGCAAATTGAAGACTTAACGAAAAGGATTACATCATGGGAATTGATGTGGTTTGAGTTAGATCCTGAAAAGGATCGTGTGTCACGTTAAGGATGACTAGGAGTAGAACTACAGGTCGGGCATGCAACCTGTAGGTTTGTCGGAAGGAACCCGTATTGGCGTTTCCCTACCTAGATGGTACACGGTTGCCCTATTATGATAAGTGTGCACGAAATGAATGTTTTGCAACGCGTGGTACCGGGAGCCAATATCGTCGGGTTGAACGACAGAAGATGTAGTCGTGTCATGTGGAGGCACAGGTGGATCAATAGCGGCTGGGTCACGGTAACATGTATTTAAAGCCGCTAGGTTATATGATTAAATGTTAGCCTGAGGTTTTAAGCAACTGAGTCCTCAAGGACGGTGTGCTCATTTGTTTTTCCAAGCTGAGGGTTGAGACCCTGTTTAATAAAAGAAAAAGAAATTGTCAGGGTAGTATTGGAGGATTGGTTGAGGCGACGCGCGGCGGCATAAGCTTACCGAGATCAACACAGTCTCCAATCCGAAGTGTCCACAGCTTCAGAGTCCAAGAATGGTGGGGTTCCCCTGGACTAATCCCTGACGTGGAATAGAAAGGAATAGGACTTAAATTAATAAAAAAGAATGGAATTTTTGTGATATCAAGTTTTGAAAAATTACACAATTTGTTTGCTTTTCTCTTCTTCGTTACTTAGCATTCGCTAATTTTATCCTATGATTTATGGAAAATCCAACAGGTATCGGTGAACCATTGCAAGGACTTTAAAATTTCATCCAGATTACATACTAGATATCAAGCCACAGTAGCTTTACTCTTTAAGGTAGTTAGTAATCTTTTGTATATTTTCCTTTCAAGCTGATGTACATGTAAATGGCTATAGTGGGACAGTGTATCATCTGAACTTTATTTTGTGAATGGAAAAGTTTTGAAATACTTTCTTCTGAGTATATTTGCAGTCTATTTCTGAATGTTAGTTGTGTTTGCTGAATAAATTATTGCTGAGTAACCAGATCCGGATATGGGAGGATCCGACGGCCCGAGAAATGGGGTCACGACAAACACCTTAGAAAAATATATTATCTTTAAAAATATGGTTGAGATACAAATAGGAAAAGCGCTTAAAAGTCGTAGGTCAGATAGAGGTGTGAATATACATTTAACTTATTTGATGAACAATGCAGACTATTTTGCATAGTTCATGAGGTTACATCTCTATATTCACCATAATTTAATGTGATAGCAGAATGGGAAAATAAAACCTTAACTATCATGATCAATGCTTTCCTACTGAGTCCTAGACTTCCAACCTAAATGTGAGCAGAGGCCTTGAATACAGCTTACTCACCTCTATCCCAAAGCAGATTGAGAATGCCTCGGCCTCCATATTTTTATTTGATTGAACATCCCGAACTACATATATAGCTGACGACTAGCTCATCAAGAAAGGACAAGGAAAAAGACATACATAGTCTTCCGCCCCGAGCAATCTTAGTTATTAGAAAGCCGCGCATCAGAGATATATTAGTTATGGGAAAGTAATATATCCCCCCATTCCTTATTGCTATATTCTAAATAAAGTACCTTCAAGAGATATAAAAAAATATCCTTATAAATTTTGGAGAAATAGAAAAGTGAATTTAAGGCATCTCAAAGTGTGAAGTTGTCTCACTAAAGTTTTAGACCCAAAACACAAGAAAAAAAGCTATGTCCTACAACTGTTGATGATATCTTCCTAGGCTATTTAAAAAACAACTATGCATATAGGTTCTTGGTAGTTCGGTATGAGATACCTGACATAAATGTCAACACTATTGTTGAACTCTGTGATGCTACCTTCTTTAAGGATTTATTCCCTATAAAGACTAAGATTCTTCATAATCTTACCAATGATGTTGCATCTACATCAGGATCTATTCCAGATTAAGAGGAAGGTATATCAAATGTGGGGGTGGAGACTCAACTTGAATCCAATGAACTTTTAGAAGATATTAAGTCAAGGAGGAGTAAACAACCACTGATAGTCACGGGTCTGGGTAGTGACTTTATCATCTACAAGATCGATGGAGATCCAACAAGCTACAAGAAATCCATGGCTTCATCTAAAATAAAACACATGAAGTAAGCACTCAAGTGTGAAATGGATTCCATTATGGCTAACAGAACTTGAGAATCGGTTGATTTACCAAAGAATGATCTACTATGGTGCAAGTGGGTGATTAAGAGAAATCTTAGGCTTTAGGGATCGACTGAAAAGTATAGAGGCAGATTAATTACTAAGGGCTTTAGGAAAAAAGAATGTATCGATTATTTTAAAATCTATTTTCCATCAAGTATGATGACCCACAATCTGAATGCTTATAGCATTGGTATATGTATATAATCTCTCTATCCATCAGATGGATGTGAAGACCGCCTTTCTTCATGGCAATGTTGAGGAAGAGATCTATATGGATCAACCTGATGGGATTGTAACTTATGGGAATGAGGAAAATATTTACAAGCTTGTTAAAGTTTTTAGCAAACACCAAAAAATAGCATAAAAAATAGACAAAACTATTATATCATGTGGCTTCAAGGTTCATGAATCCAACAAGTGTGTCTATTCCAATGTCAAAGGTGATGAGTGTATTGTCGTGTGACTTTATGTAGATGGCATACTGTTATTTGAATCGCATTTGAGAATTATTAATGAGAATAAAGTGTTATTAAGAAGAAAGTTTGAGAGGAAGGACATGGGTGTTTTGATGTAATCTTGGGTTTCAAACTAACATGGTCAGTTAATGGGATTATAGTTTATCAATCTCACTTTGTTGAGAATGTTTAAGGTTCATGAATCTAACAAATGTATCTATTCCAATGTCAAAGGTGATGAGTGTATTGTCGTGTGCCTTTATGTAGATGGCATACTGCTATTTGAATCACATTTGAGAATTATTAATGAGACTATAATGTTATTAAGTAGCAAGTTTCAAATGGAGGACATGAGTGTTTTGATGTAATCTTGGGTCTCAAACTGACAAGGTCAGTTGATATGATTATAGGTTATTAATCTCACTTTGTTGAGAAAGTACTTGAGAGATTTGGATATATCAATTGCAAAGTTGTATGCACTCATTTGATTAATCCAAAGCGCTTTACAAGAACAAGACCAGTGTACCTCTAGCATAGCTAAGTTATTCACAAGTAATAGGAAGCTTAACGCATCTTGCAAACTACACAAGACTAATATTTCATTCTCGATTAGAAAGTGATGCGGATATACTAGTTGTTCTGATTGTACTCACTAGGAGGCTCTGGATCAAGTATTGTGGTACTTGGTAAACATATGTCTATAATAAAAGGATATAGTGATGCTAAATAGAGAAAATAAAGAAGTCTAGGATTATTGGTATTATTGGGTATGTTTTTACTATAGGAGGTGGTGCAATATCTTGGAGGTTTATGAAGTAGACCATTCTAGCTTGGTATACTTTTGATGTTGAGCTGTATGCTTTGGACACCACTAGGTTTGAGGTTGAATGGTTAAGGGATATTCTGCCAAAAATTGCCATGGTAGGTCTGCTAGTTCCTATGATCTGGGTACATTATGACAATATGACCACAATTCCTAAGATTAAGAGTTCAAAGTTCAACGGAAAAAAAGGAGACACATACAAATCAGACTTAAAATGTTAAGGAATTTGGTTCTTGAGGTGTGTTGACTATGGATTTTGTTGGATGTAAAGGCAACACAGTTGGTCCGTTGACTAAGAGACTTGATAGATTTGTAATTTTAAAGTATAGGCTTGGGATGTAACTGAGATCCATTGGGAGTTCTTCCATAGTAGCAACCCAACCTATCTTATTGGAGATCACATAAAGTATAGGTTCAATGTGGTAATAACAACCTGTCTAGAGAACCGATTGGCATTCTTAAATTTCAATGCTTATGCATGAGTGTCTTATCCTCAGAAGCATGAGTGCCATTTAAGCTGCAAGATTAGGAAGAGCGTAGGTTCTTAATGGATTCAAGCTTATATTAGCAGTGCTTCCTTGGAGAATGCTGGCTATGTGAGTGTTAATGTGGGCCACTATTAAAAGAAGATGATCTTACTTAAATACACTCATGAAACATGATAAGTGTACATGGCCTTTAAGAGCACCATTACTGAAAATTGTACGAAGAACAACATTTGTTGTTGCTATAACACTATGGTTTGAAATTCGACGTAATTCACTTCTTTCATGTTAAGGCGGAAGTAGTAAACTTAGGTAGAGGTTCAAAATGGAAGATACTCTTACTAAAAGCAAAGTATGACAGTCAAAAGATGTATGTTGAATTTCCTTTTCAAAATAGTGATTTCATAGGGGATTGTTGTAAGTAATGCAATGCAACTAGGTTTTAAGTTGGTAAACATATACACATTAGTAATCAAATTGATTTCAAGCGTGATGCCAATTAGGATGGAAGGAATGTTAGGATTTCCTAAATTCGAAGCAAGGTGAGTTTGAATGGAAATTTTAGTATCACATGGAGTAGTACTAAAACTTTGGTGGAATATATGAGATCTCACCTCAAGCTCTCGTAGAAATAGTAGAAGGGATGAATGGAGAACTACACGTGCACGTGCTTTACTCCGTTCCATCTCTGTCTCAGGAGAGTCATTTTGGATCTTGATACTTTTGTTGTGGATTTCATTAACAAGTCAAATAGATTAATTTAACGAATTAATTGTAATCAGTCTGTTGTAGGGACTTCGACTCAATCCAATGGCTCGGACTCCATCGTTTCGAAATCTGAAGAGATTGAGAGGACGGGTTGATCATAAGAATAATCCCAATTCTCTCTCTAGTGCTTGCATATCCAGATATATGTTTTCCAATCAAACACCTCAATCACAGATGATAAAAAATCATACAGTCGGGTAATTGCTTAAATTGGATAATCACGAGAATTATTTTATGTATGGATATTATATTAGCTCTCTTAATTCAGTCCACAAAATTTCCGCGGAGAGGAGATAGAATCAAACTAGTCAATTTATTTCTTTCCACAACCATCTCATCAGGTACTTGACAAAAAATTAAAAAAATGGAAAGTAGCAAGGAAGCTTCCCTTTTCCAAGTTTTCCATCATGAAATATTTCCGAATATAAGGAATAACGTCTTGGACCAACAAGGCAGGAAACCAAACCCCCATTTTTCTACGTGGATAGGAGGCACAACTCGACAATACTATTTGCATGGTAAAAATCTCTCCATTGGGACACCATTTTATATTTTCTTTCACTATAATTATTATAATATAAAAGATTATTCGATAGAGGAATGATAGTAAATAATAGTAAATGGACAAAGAAGGATAAGATATTATTTTTGTTTGTTTGGAGGGAAATGATAAGGACGAATAAGGGTGAACAAGGATGGATGGACCAAAGACGTAGTTATTTTCTATTCTCCATTTGGTTGGCTCGAGATGAATGAGGATTTGTAAGTTATGAGGAGTAAGGATGGATATTGGATAAGGTTTGTAAGTTAAGATGTAATGATTGCACGGTGGCGGGAAACATGGGAGGTCGAAGGATAAGCTACCCCTGCTTCTTCCGCGAGAAGGGCTCCATGGTGCAAATAACGAGAATAACACGAGGGATAGGAAGTGGGGGCGAATCCACCTACTTCCGTATCCCTAACGTTGTGTTGCGGACGAACAAGCGAACAACCCCTAATCACATTTAGAATATTTATATCATGTGTATTTCGTCCAATATATGTTTTTAAGCAAATTTATATAGTATTCGTAATAGTATTCGTATGGTATCCGTTTTCAGGATATAATTGCATGATTTTCATATACATAAATATGTCTTTGCATCCGCATTTGTATTTGAAAACAAATAAAAATATGATAATACATATATCTGTATTCGTCCTTTTTATCCCCAAGGGTCGAGGTTTCGACAATTATTGGAAGAGATTTATCATATTAGCTATCATTATACGTGAGATCCATATTTTTCTTTGTGCCGTTATATCTTCTGGTCAAAGATAACAACAAGTTGGCAGTTAGTACTGCAAATTGGGGGCCTATGCCAACAAAACACGGATTTGGTGGGTCCCTGATGATATATTGTACATGAATATTAGTACATCAAGGACCACGATCTCTTTTTTTTTGCTTGCAAAATAATAAACTTGTGAAGCAAGTTTCAAAGACTCCACGACCAGTCTACGTGTCACTTTAGATCTGTGAATTGATGTTTGTGTGGCGCCAAGTTGACAGTGAGTGGATCCTCTGTAGTACTGCAGAGATATGTTGTAAGTGTTCATCAAGTCCGAACCGCTTGATCAAGATCACTGTTGCAGAGGATCCGTGCTCAGGTTGGCATTCTTTGGTTTAAAAGGAGGCATGTTCTCACACCTAGAGCAGACTCACGTTTGCTCGGAAAAAAAAGTTGGTTCATAATAGATCATTGGCGTTAAGGTTGTATTATGCATAATTGAAACTCTGGACTTATGCATATGTAATATCCAGGGACTGGATCTGAGACATTATTGAGGGAATCGATAAACAGACTTTTTGGATTTGAATTCAATTGGATTCATTGATAACCATCCAAATTGCTTACGTTCAAGTTTTTAATTCTTTTATATGCTCTCTTACATTTTGTGAGTATTAATATGGGATTATTTTAGGTGTGGCGATTTGAACGGGCATAAGATGTGTTCAAGATCACTAATTCTTTGAGGGAGAATAGGGTTACCATCCAAAGTGGTGCAAATCAGAAACATTTCAAAATGAAAATAAAAAATGTCTTAATCCTAGTTTCTCAACAATATTTTTATATTCGATTGTTTTCTATAATGATTTTTTAATCTACAAAAATTCTGAAAATTATGTAACATGTAGCACTAGCAAAGGCAGGATAAAGGTCATGCGAATCAAATTATAAAAAACTGAAAATTAAGTTGGCTCATCAAGTAAAGATCAAAGGAAAAAGGAAATAAAATTTATTTATATGTAATATCTAAGAGGAAAGATTTGTCTTTTTTTAATCATGCCTTGAATTCACAACTATACACTATACATTAAAAATATTTGTCGAAATCACTTTCATGGATACATTTGACTAAACCATTAGTTATTTTCTAACAATGACTATATGATTACAAAAACAAAATATGGGAGGATTTCAAGATGAGTTGATGGGGGCACCATTGAGAGAAACCTAAATGAATCAAATATGATTACTAAAACAAAATGGATCTTCAATGATGTTTTATTATAAATCTATTTTTATGCTTGAAATTAATAATGAATGTCATATCTGTTATTATATCATTGGTGATTGTTTATAAAGCAATGCTTATACATTATTATTTTTTTGAAATTATAAATATTTGTCATTAAATTTAAAATTAAAATAGAGTGATGATTAGTTGATATGTTGAAAAATAATAATATATAAGCATCATTATATGCACCATCGATATTGCTGTAATAACGGATATGATATTTGTTGCTAATTTTAAGTATAAAAAAACTTTTTCAGCGTTATGTATTTAAAATTCACGAGCTGATGTACGTGTTTAAAAAAGGGATACTTTGTTAACTATCTTTTCACTGAAATTATTAAGGATTTAATGGGACTGTCCCCTGGGGGCAGCCAACATGGCTGCCCCGTCCCCTATTTCAGTGTTTTTTTTATTTTTTTTGAAAAATTTCACCATATATATTCATCCCTATATGCCATTAGAATTCCGTCAGAAACAGAGACTCCTACGGCCTCCATCGAAGACAGTCATTTTTAACGGTAACATGATTTTTAAATCGACACCATCTCGATAGAGGTCTTAGGAGTCTCTGTTTCTGATGAAATTCGAATGGCATATAAGATAGATATAGGGATGAATATATATGACGGAATTTTTTGAAAAAAAATAAAAAACATCAAAAATGACGTGGGGGCAGTCTATGTTTGCTATTCATTTAAATTGTAGATAACTTCTGATTTTTTTAATACTTAATACTATAATGTATTTTTTATAATATAAATTATATTATAACTTATAGATATAGATATCCAATAGTGGTTTGAATTTATAAAGGTCAATTCCTTTGAATAATAATCTATTATTTGTTTCATATGGTTCTTTATGTCTCATCAAATCATGTATACTGTATATTCTTTCCAATATAATAATAAAAAAGGTAACTTTGGACTACAATGAATGTATTATTTCTATTTGTGAAGTAGAAGATGTTCTGATAAAATGCTATAAATCATTTGCAGTTTCATTTCTATTTCTAATTTCAATTCTTGATCTTTGGCCTATTTCATGTTTTGATTATTCTTATTATAGTTTATTATCATTTTTCTAAATTATTTGATTTCACTCTAATTATATTTAAATCTTGAGTTTCCAGTGCAATTGAAATAGAATCCAATTGATTAGTAGGGATATATCTAGGTGCAAGAAAATCTATAAAACCTTCACATATAGTTTTTTTTGTAGAAGACATAGATGAGATGAAATTGAAATGGACTGCAGCCATTCCATTTCTCTCCCTCTCACTCCATTAAAGTTAAGATGAAGAAGACTATGGAGCTCGCAGGCAAGCACAACCTTCATGCACAAGGCAAAGAACTTCCCATTCTTGATTTCTTCTTAGTTTGTTAGATGACTACATCCCCTTTGAGTCATTTCCAATGTTTAACTCTTTCTTGAACTTCGAACTCTTGGATATAAACCTTTTATACTTGTATCTTATCATGTATTATGAATGTTGTCAAGCTATGTGTTTATATGAGATAATTGATATATGATGCATCGTACACGGGTCGAATGATTCTTGATATACACAAGTTAAGCTAAATTAAACTTGTGTGTTAGGCTCGTGAGTTTCTGGAAGAAAAGGCCTCATGATTCAAGTCCGATCAAAAAGTTGCTTGCACTTGCTGGCACGATGATGAGTTGTGTCGCTTCCACTGAAGTTGAAAGATCTTCTCCACCAAGTTGCACACACATATATAGACCAAGAATGATCTTCACCTCCTAATTTTGTTTCACAAAATTGAGTTTTTCTTCACGTATGTGAAGCACGAAGAAGGTGGATCCTCTTGCAATTGGTCGAACTAGCGGAGAGGAAGGAAGAGGCTCTTGAGTGGATGGCATAGGCTTTTTAGTTGAGTATATGAGAGGGAACGACCAAGAGAAAATTAAATAGAACAATTCTCTATATTTCTCATCTTGAAGGTGGAGATGCTTTCAACTCAATAGCAATTAATTAATCAAATGGTAATCCATAGCCCTTCTTTTATAGGGTAATGGATGGCCATGATGGAATCCTATTGTATGCATTTACATCCAAGATGGAGAGAGAGTCCTCTCTTTCCACTTTATCTCTTCTTAAATTGAATTTTAATTCAATTAGAAATAAGATTAGAATCTAATTATTATGGTAGTTTCCCATAATATGAACATGTGAACATGTTCTCATGTTGATTTTATAAATGATAATAACAAGGGATTTTTACCCCCCACAAACCCTATAAACTTTGTAATTACTTTATTGAACTTTGAAACAACATATTTCTCCCTCGATCCCATAAACTTGCTAACTCTTACCCCATGAACCATGCGGTTAGTCTGTTTGAAGCTCGTGGAGGTTCAACAAGTTTCTAAGCTTTGTGAGGGAAAATCCCTAATAAAAATTATTATCTCTACATTTGATATGTAAATATGCAAGCGTTAATCTAATTAGGATTTGTTAGCAGCATTTATGAATGCAGAGATAATGTCATGGAGATAATATAAATCGTGTATAGTGATTTGAAAATTAAATATCACTGTTTTAAACAATTTGGGCAATTAAAGTGGGATGTTTTTCGAACCATTCCTACAATTGAATCCAAACCATTTCTGACCAATGTCCAACTCTTAAGATCGAAAAATGACTTCTATGAATTAAGATTTAATCCAATTAATCCTCATCCATTTAGCCATAGAACGGAATCACTAAAATCCATTCGATTTCTTCATTTCCCTCATAATAAAAGTGGTAGGTTATATATGTTAGTTTTTTTGTTTCTTTGTGATTTTAAAGATGTATCACACACAAGATTATATCGTAGTCTCTTGCATATTATTTGTGATTGCAGGACTGTAAGTATAGATTTTAACTCGACAAGTCTGCAAAGAGTCGTCGACTTTCGTCGAAACAGAAACACGGTTTCATTGCTTATCATTGTTCAAAAGTTGTTGTTTTATTATTTGCATTGTTTTGTAAAGTTGTAATATCCAAGAAGCTTTAATTTATAATTTTCCAAATTGGGACATCGAACATTCAAGAACTTCCTTTTATCAGTTATCGACCATGCCTTTTTGACTAATCAATCATGACTGATCGGCCAACATTTGTTGACCTGCTCGACCATATTTCAAACTCCATCCAATGGTCAAGAACAGATCAATCATGGCCGTTTAACATGATCATTCATTTCTAAATGATCGATCACTTCAAGAAATCATCTCTAATTTCTTGCCTATTTTGTTTCCAATGACCATACTTTCTTGGACACATATATAAGGGACACCATACTAATTATTGAAAGACAAACAACTAGAAAAATCACTCATACTTTCTGTAGAAAAACAAGAAGCTCTCTCTGATTGATTTTCTCGTTATTCTTTCTCATGTTCATTGACTTGTTTGACCTTTCAAGAAGAATATTTTGTTGATAGATATGAAGCAAAGCTATTTGTCTCAGCGGAGTTCGATCTCTCGCTTTCTCTCAAGTTTTTCTGATGGGAGTCAGAACACTTTTGGCAGCCTTCTCAATCCAATGATATTCATTGATTATCTAACATTGATTATTCACATGTGTCATCTGTGATAATTGTGTTCTATTTGTGAACCAGTACAATTATATTCTATTGATTTATCTCTAGCCATCACTATTCTATATTGGAAAAATAATTCCTATTATATGTGATAAAGTCTCCTTGAAAAGATTATTGTTATGCCCTTTTGTTTCTACTTAACATCTTTCTGCAAGACCTTAGGTTGTCGGATCCTAAGTTGCAGTAAAGCTCTTGGATGTAAGATATCCAAGGAAGCACGGAGAAAGTCAAAGCTCATATGTTCTTTTGCTTGGGATACAATGTATGATCTATAGTGTTGATCTGGGTGTTTAATCCAATATTGTCAAACATCAACTTTGTAAATGGTTTGAGATATCTATGTAACATCTCGGACTTTAGTTATGCAATTGATTAGCTCGGCTAACTGAGAAATCACGAGTAAGGAAGAATAAGTTCATGATTTTTACTCATGTGGGTTTCCAACTTAAATAATGTACAAGTGTGTTTATTGGATTGCTTGATTAATTACTTATGCTTGTTTATTATTCCGCACAAGTTTTCAAAACTACCTCGAACCATTAATCACCCCCCTAGTGGTATCACAATTCGCGATCTCATAATATAATATCTTATGATCACATCAACCAGAGTATTCCCAATACTCAAGCATCCTACAAACTGGAAGACTTTGATTAAAGCAAAGTTCAAACCTATTTTGGGTGTCTCCTTATAGGGTTTATCAATAGATTACTCAATGAACCATTGGACGATAATATTAATCATATGCTTTCCAAATTATACATTATTTTTCTCGAATTCTTTTCTTGTTTCATAAAGAAGATGACCATGAATTAAATTTTCAATGACCTCAATGTATCATGAGTGAGCTTGGACGTCCGGTTCTGAAAGTACGAACTTGTATGCTTCCTTCAAGAGACCATGCATCTCACATTTCCTCATATGAACACCAGCTCTTCATTATATAGACCTTGTCATGTCATGAATCCATTAGTCTGCCAAATGTGCATACTCGAGGATATATATATATATATATATATATATATATATCTGTATCTGGTTAGAGGATGTGTGCATGTTCATGATAGTGTATAGTATAGGTATTCAGTATCTCATCAGGTCAACGATTTAACTTAAAGTCAACAATTTTGAATTTTGATCAACATTTTAACTTTTGATCAATGATTGATCTTAGGTAAACTTTTTATCTTTTGATTAGAGAGGATATCCTTCTTGAATGTCATTTGATAATATTGGTTGCCTCCTCGATCTAAGTCTTTAAATCTACAACTTGCAGCAGCGAGTGTGGACTAACTCTATTCATCAACAATTATATGATATCAAGATGGAAATGATACATTGCCCTAATTGTATTAAGGAACCTTATAAAGGTAAACACAATTTATTCTTTTAGTTTAGATAATGAAATAAAACACAATAATTTTTATTGTATAATGTCTCACAATAGGCTTACTTATCTAACATTATCTATCCCTTCCTATAATATATATCTCACTTTAAAGTTTTAAGCTCTAACTTTATTGGATTTTTCATTTCCCCATTCAAACATGTGTTTCTTTGTTCAGTCCATATTCGAACACTTGTTTTCTCCTTTATTGTTGCTCCAACTCTTTGATGGGGCATACAACTGTCACTATCACTAGGAGTAAGAGATGAGCCATATCACAACGTGGACATTGCAAATATAAATAGGAGGTTGTAACACCCCAAACATAGTTTGGCATCTAAAACTCACAAAGTATGAGAGCGGGTAATACGAGTGGGGATTACTACTTGGCAACTTAGGCTTATGCATTTTGGATGGTTGTCCAAGTTGTTTTGACCAGTTTTCATCAATAACGATCCATGATTTTAAGCTCGGAATGTTATACTAATACTAATCATATCCACATGTATACTGGTCTTTTTGTGCTTGCCTAGTGGTTTGCTTTATCTGCGTTGTATTCTCTATGGAAACACATATACATGAAAGTTAGTTTAATATCTAAATTGATTTATTGAGTCAAGTTAACAAGTTGTGGACAACTCAACAAACCGTTGACTTTCTAGGAACTTCCTCTTGTCTCAAACTCCCTTCATACTTATCTCAGAAATGGAGACTAGACCACTACTGCATATATGGTCTTTGAGTATTTTTCCAATTCCTAGAGACGATGATACATCTCATTATCTTTATGATTTAAAGAATATACCTTCTTTGCTTTCAAATGTCTCAAACCTCCATCATTTTGTCCTGATAAAAAGTGAAATCTTCATATCCGTTTGCAACAAGAATGGCAATACTAGCCAAGATCTTGAGGGCACTAATTCTTCCTTTTCTACTTCTTTTTTGAGAATGTCACCCTTATTGTGTAACATGTTTTTACTCACCACACCTGTTGTTGTGGTTTTAATCTGACCTTTATTGCTCTAATCCCAATGAAAAATATACAACATTAACTAGTTTAGGGATTTCAAAGCTCTAAGTCTCTGAAATACCATTTTAACTTCTATTATTGCAAATAAGATCAAGATTCTCCTTCCTCGCCTCATCTCCCCTGAACAGATTGGCTTCTTGCGAAATTGTCCCATACCTGATCACTAACTACTACAATTCAACCCATTCAACATCTCAACTAGAAAGTATAAGGTTCCAATACCTCTTTCCAATTCGACAAGGAAAAAGCCCTTGACAAGGTGAGATGGCTTTTTCTTTGGAATACTTTGATTTTTTTATTTAGTCATGGATTCATCTCTCTAACCAAGTGTGCTGTTGATGAATTGTCATTCATGCACAATTATTTATCCTTTTTAGGCTTTAATACCTAGATTAATGCATGTAAATATTAATAACACTTATAAATTAACACCAGCATAGTCATTTATATAGATTGTATATAAATACATATACTCAAATCCTAAAATGAAGGAATAAATAAAAGAAAAGAAAAATAAAAGAAGTGTCATAGACACTAGCTAACCCTGACCCTCGAGACTAAATCAAGAAGTGACTTAATCGACCAAGAATAAAGTAGGGGGAGACAGGGCAGAGAAACCATATAAAAGCAAGGAATAAAAAGTGTAACATCTGAATATGCATAAACCCCAACCTAACTTGATTAGGGTCCGGTTAATCTAATAAAGTTGTTAATCAATGTTAAATAATTTAAATCGATTAATTGATCATGAATCAAAAGTAATTGGAAAAAATCGACCAAAAATCGGTAGCATCGTAATGCATGCCGCAGAAAAATCACAATGTAAATTCAAAAATGGTGAAATAAACTGAGACCACCTAAAAATTTGATTCAACGAAAGAAGACCAACGAAGTCAATTGTTCTTCAATCGGATATCAATTGATATTTTTAAATTACAAAATTTAACCTCAAATCGAAACTATATCTCGAAAATTTCGAGTATGCAAACCCGATCAAAATTAGTTTAGCATCCAAATTAGGTTTTCATATATTTTTGTGGGTTTTTAATTTCTATGATTTTTATTTGATTTTTTATTTGATTTTTATTTTTATATTTTTTAATTTTAATTTTGCAAATATTTTTATTTTAAATTAATAAAATATAATAATAAATACATAATAATATAGATATATGTGAGAGATATATAAAAAGATATAAAGGACAATCTTTTTGGAATTTTCAAATATACCAAATTAAGTCAAAATAAAACAAATAACATGTTTTTTTCATTTTTTATATTTTCTTTGTTTAGGGTATTTTTAAGCTTTTTATAGATTTTTAAAAATCAAAATACACAAGATACAACAAATAGAAAATACAAGAACTTCAGAAGGGCTGAAAAATATCTATCAGATCGGAAAGAGCCCAAATGATTTTTTCTATAAAGATAGTAAAACAAAAACATTCCAGCTTTAGAACATATTTTTTCTAATTTTCCTACATTTTAATGATTTTTTAAGCTTTTCTGTATTTGGTAAGTTTTAGGACTTTTGTTTTGTATTGTTTTATGAATTTTGGATATATGATAACAAACAGTAAAATACACCGACCCTAATTATTTTTGCAAATTTTGGAGCTATATTTTATTTTTTTTATTTTTCCAAGTCAAAACTATAAAATATAGCTTGTTTTGTAATTATTTTAATTAAAAAATTGTGATAAATATCTTGATAAATGTATATGTGATACAATATAATATACGATATTTAAATTAATTTCCTAAGAATTTTGGATTTAATTAGGTAATTAATACAATAAAAAAGAAAATAATTAAATACAACACACATGGAATATTCTGCAATTTTAGAAACCTTAAACATGTATTTTTAACAAATAAATAAAGATTAGGGGCTTAAACACAATTTTATCAATTAATTTCTCAATATACAAGTGTCTGACAGGGGCATATATACAAATAAACAAACATCCAATGGTATCCAAGCAAATTTTCCAATAAAATATAAATTTAAAATAAACTAGTAGGGACCATTTTGTAATTACCAAAAATACTTTCAAAATTTCCAAGCAAGTCTACAGAAACCACATGATGAAATGTGCAATTAACCCACAAAAACCCTCCCTCACGTGGGACCGCGCGTGAGGTGAGTTGGCATGGACTAAAAAGTAAATAGCAAACCCTCTAGGATTCTCGGTGCAAATTATCCAAAAGTTTATGAACTATGATTAAAAGCTAGAAAACCAAAGAGTAAATAACAAAAATGTAAGGGAAATGAATGCAAAATGCCCTTAAACGCGTGCTGGGTAAGGGCTGGAATCCATCCACTTGAATACTATCGTGCATCCAACAATTGATACCGCTTTATCGCTTGACGGCACAGATTAGATCCTTCTGCCAGATCTTATGGTGGAAATGGCCTTTATCAGATGGCTACTATAGAATATGGGCGGTTGCGCTTCATCAGATGGTGGTTGATGGATCTAGAAGAACAATCAAAGAACGCCCATGTGCTAAGCTTTGATCGAAGCTTCTGAGCTACTTTAGCCATCTTCCACGTGGTTGATGGGCTGGGAAGACTCCTGTGATGACGACGGAGTCATGTATGGTTCAGAGAAGGTATGGGACCCACTGAAAGGGTCATGGAGGTCAAAGGAAAATCATCAACACGGGGGATCTCCTTCTGGACTTTAGACCCTCAGATGGTGTTCTTTGCATCTATGACCTGCATGCTCGAACCAGGACATGGAATCAAAGCTTCCAAGTCTAAAAAGCAGCATGGAGGTGTAGTGAATGGATTGGAGCAGCGGGTCTCCGGTGAGGTGGCAGAGGGAAACTTGGTTGGACCCGATCCATTCGAGATTGGGGTGGTTGAGATGATATGGGAGATGGAGAAGTGGAGTAGAAGATAATGGCATCAGAAGGGAAAGTAGAGCGAGCATGTATGAGCGAGGATAGGTGCCGGAGCTCCAAACTCCGGCGAGGATCTCTTTTTGGATTTTAGATTGATTTAAGCAAACTAAAGCAAACTGAAAGGCAACCTAAATTATAACTAAGCTAAGGAATGAAATGCAAGAGAAAGGAGAAGCTCACCACAGTCGGAGAACAGGGAGCAGAGCCTTACTGGAGGTGATTCCGACGAAGGGTGGATGCATGTCCTCCTCTTTTGTCCTCGCCCATGAATCAACATCCAACCTTCTTGTCACCAAGGCATAGCGCTCTAGGGGTTCGGGGGGTTAGGGAGATGATGAGTGATCAACGTATCGAAGGAGATGGTCGGATCTTATTTATAGTCGATTTAAAAACGCGAAAAAGTGAGCTAGGGTTTTGACCGACTGGATCAACAAAAATTGCCTCCAGCTGATCTGCAGATAGGAGGGTGATTCTATCTCTAGATTTCAAAAAGAAATCGGGCCCAAATGGGCAATCCAGTTCACATGAAAATAGGGAGAAGTCAGTTGCCCGACATTTCGATAGGCCACAGAGGGGAGGGGGTTGTTGACCCAAGGTCAACTGTCCGAGGCCTAGGATTAGTCCACATCAGCGTCACCTAGGCTCTAAACGACAAACTAGAGAGAAAATAAAAAGGAAATTAAAATAAAAATAGTGAACGACTTTTATTTTATTAAACTTAAAACATGAAATATATTACATATTTAATAAATTATTTTTGGTGATTTTTATTTATTTTTGTAATATTATTTATTATGTTTTGATATTTTCATGTAATTTATAGGTATAAATACATATATATTCCCTATTTTTTATTTTGCAATTTATAATTCATTATTTTTATACATAATTTCAATATTTAGATTATATTTAATAATAAATGTACACATTTTTCTTTTATTTTTCTGAAGTTATTTATGTACTGAAATAAATATATACACATATATTATAAGTACTTAATAGGTATATGTACCAATGTAGTAAAATACATTTTTTAGTGTATTTTTAATGATTTCATTTTAGTTTTATCACGCATATGTATTTTAAGTATTATTTACAAATTTGTAAAAATGAAAGAATGTGAAAAATATAAAGGAAAAATAAATTGAATATTATCTATAGATAAATTACACTATAGATGCCCAAAATCTAAATTTTGCATATTAACTGCAAAATGGATGAAAACTACTTGCATTAAATAGCTTCTTGAAAATTATATGCAATTAAAGGTGATTTTTTGAATTTTAAGTCTGTATGGAGAAGATACAGGTCTAAGAAGTTTTCTTTACAACTTTTTATTCCGTCTGTCCCAGGCACATTGTTATTTTGAATGAAATATTTTTTTATATTTTTCTTTATACTTTTATGAACAATGTTCATGTTCAAAACTTATTGATTCGAAGAGTAAACATAAGAAAATAATATAAGTCCCAAAATGTATATATTGACAAAAGAATTAGGGTTTTTGAGATGCCCTCGGATCTGCGCGCCCGTTTACGTCGCATTTGCAATAAAATATTCCCTAAACATCATATTAAGTGTGAAAATATGTGAATTTTTTTTCGGATTTTGCTTTTGCATATGACATTCTTTCCACATTCACAACCACAAAGCTAATAAAGACAACAAGAGTAGCATGTACCACCAATATTCCATTAATTCCGTAAGTTATACATGTACAAAAGAGGTGACATTGTATACATCTACTCTAATTATATATAGAATATAAAAATAGCAAATACATAATGAACTGATCAAAAACAGTGACAAAAAATAGTACCATCTAGAATATACTCGATCTCCAGGCATCATCTACCTGCTACTATACTCTAGACTGCTTGCCTGCCACACATGAAAGGAAGAAGATGCGTCAATGAGCGCTGGTACTTCCTATAATCTTATTGAAATAAACATGTATTTATTATGTTCAAAAGAAAGCAAGTAGATATGCATTTATGAATTTAAAATCTACCACTATCTATGTAGAAAAGGGTTTTCAAATTATTCTGCATATATTTCCCCTTGATTACTCAATATCCCAATATTTTTCATTTATAACATTTTCCTATAGTAATTGAAGTTAGTAAGTATATATTTTTCTTGTCATTGAAATCAAGTTATAGATTTTAATAAGGAGTTAGTGAGGTAATACTTTATTTTAGTCTTAATTTATTGATTATGGTAAGGATAATATTTAAATCTGATTCTGAATTCTATCTATCTTTTCAAGTCTAGTGAATAGTCTGTGGTCTTGGTCTTGGTATACATCACACTATGACTCTAAGGCGTAAATAATGCCTTAGGGTTAGGGTACCTCCATAGGTTGCGGTGTTGTATAATGCATCCTAACTAAGTTCCCAACACGTCCACTAGCTTATAGAGATTTCAGATCAAATTTAAGTATAGTCACTTTTAACCAACTCAACTTATCATTAATTTCATCTCTTAACCCTGATGCATTATAACCCAATCAACTTGATTATAACTCCACCAATCATCAATTGTAACTAACTCAGATGTAACCCTAGATGATTTAGATGTAGATATGGATGATTCAGATGTAGCATCACCAAGCTTGTTGACGGAAAAGTAACTAAAACTCAAGCGATGAGAAAGTCTCCTAAGAGACTCTTCTGTCTCGTCCTCTAATTGGAAGTGTGGTCCAATAGAGGGAAAGGTCTACTTCAAAACTACGCCCCCGAGACAAGTGAGAAAGACTCTTCGGAAAAGTCACTCTAGATGGGCCCGACCGGTAACGGGCAAACGAGCTCGTATGAAAAAAATGAAAATTGAGGATCCCCCGTATGGGTATCCTGAAACAGAGGGTCAACGGAACTGATCAAAGTCGGGATCCTAACGAGGCATAAATGCTCTACGAGCTCACGTAAAAATTGTAAAAGGACTAGGATCCTAAACCTGCGCACTTGGTGGCCGATGTCCTAACTGGGCTTCCTATCTTCCGCCTAGTTGAGAATCACCGTGCTCTCGAATGGTCATGTGTATTGGTCACCATGACCGGTTCTATTCATTGTCATCAATGATTCATAATAAACAAGGATTTCCCAGAGTATAGATTATACCATGGTTGAATAGAATGCAATCACAGAACAATAATCAATATCTTCTGATATAATGTGTCTCTTAAGGTTATGGAAATAGTAATTTGATTAAAGTATCACTAGACTACATCTTAGATCTCAATGATGACGAAGAGAGTAGAGGATTTAAAAGCTAAACATGACATCAAGATTATGAGAGTTTCCAGGAAATATATCAACTCTTGAAATAGGAGGATTATCTAGCAGCTCATGCTTCTACGGATTAGTTTCAAGCTCAAAACCGATATTCTGATTAATAGTTGTTTTTTTTTTCACTTTTACTAGTAGTATTTACAATAATTGAGTGTCA
Source organism: Ottelia alismoides (assembly GCA_037367405.1). Classification (NCBI taxonomy): domain Eukaryota; kingdom Viridiplantae; phylum Streptophyta; class Magnoliopsida; order Alismatales; family Hydrocharitaceae; genus Ottelia; species Ottelia alismoides. The sequence goes on from JAZKJV010008400.1 coordinate 144,563, forward strand.
TTGTTCATAAAGGATAAATATTTGGCAACTGGTCACTGTATCAGTCCAGAACTAACAAATGAAAATGTACTACTCAATCAATCATCAATTTTGGCCTATGATTTCTTGCGGAGGTTGCTGATGTTACATGTAATATTCCTGGAGTGAATGGAACAACCTTTGCTTTAGAACATACCATTTCAATATTCCACTCTATGTAGTATCTTTGAACACAACCAGAACAAAAAGTGAGTTCAGTATAAATTTGCATGCAGTCACTTAAAATCCTAACCACCATTTGTTTACAACGTGATTCATAAAATGTTTATACTGGGTTTTGTTTCTAATTATCCTTATTATCTCTAGTAAATTTTTAGCACCACATAATGATTATCAACTGCTTATTTAGTGCTAATATTTTTCATGATTAGTGCAGATTTTTATTTGTAACCCACAGATTTGATTTTGGAAATAAATAAGGAGTTTAGCCTAGACCAATGTTCAAGATGCAAGCTTTAGTATTAATGCGTCATGTCTTGCACTAATTTATTTATAGTCTTAGTGAACAATAAATCCTACGTTATATAACTACATACAGTTCAAGCAAATGCACCATATGTTGAATAAGAGTAAAAGTGAATTATGAAAATCCTCAAGATTTAAAACTCAAGAAATCACAATCCAGACACAACTGCTTAGATTCAAATTGTGTGAAAATGTTAGATAACATCAATATGAGGGTTTATAGTTTGAACAAAAGCATGGATTGGACATGTTAATGAAATGTAGGTCCAAGAAGAGAGGTATCAAGCACATTTCTAAAGAATGATATAACATCACATGCATGGCAGCAAAAGAATGATAGGATTGTACCTCTTAATCTCTTTGACTTAGAAATCAGAATGCATGAAGGAGCAGCTCCCAGAAATAGCTCCAGGAATTCCAGAATTTTTTTTGAGAGGCTGCAGCTTCCACGTTGGGGCAAGAATGGAGAAATAAAGAGGGGTCTCGGTGATATTAAATAGGGAAAGTGGGGGCTTAGGATGTAGCCAAATGGAAACATTCTTGGAGCCAAGTGGAATAACGAGAGAAAAAGAAGAAAAACAAAATGAAAGAAAAAAAAATCCACGGTTGCACTGTGCACTGCCTTTGCACAGTCATAAAGTTTTATATATTTAATTTTTCTATTATTTTTTATTTGAGATATTAAAGTTGCTCATACTCGCACTGTCAGATTTCGATGTACAATAGCTTGATTTGATCATCTCTGAAAGACGATCAATATGACTATAATATTGATATACTAATTTTGTGTTTGATGCCTTGAGTTGGGTTTCATTTTTGTAGTTTATCCATGTTTGCTCCCATGGATGATGCTCTACCTACTTGCCCATACACATTTCATGTAGAGTCAAATAAATTTCATAACTCACACACTTGCATGATCTCCTTATACATACACACTCGTGTGTTTTGATCATTGATTGAGTTGAGTAGTTTGGAATCCGAGTACTGTGAGAGGCATCGATACCGCGATTGTCGAACCTGACTTGTCGGGAAGTGCATGCTCTCCAAAACCAGGCATGAGGAGCTCCACTATCCATCCATACTACTCTCAAACTCTTCACATCAGTTGTATGTCGTAGCAGTTATGTTGTCCTCATTGATGTCACCTCCATCACCTTTTTCCCTGTAGCTAAGAGTCTTCGTTAGGGTGACTCTCCCCCTCCCCCTCCTATATTTTTATCCTTCATATGGAACCTTTAATAAATGAAGTAGAATCTAACGTCCTTAGCGATCATATCACTCCCTGCTCTATCAATTGATCTATCCAAGTGGCATCCCCTCTACTACTTTATACTTATGATATGATGTGCTTCATAAATGGCAATAATGATAGATTAGAAATTTCTTTAATATTTTTTAAAATTTCTCCTTACCATCTGGATAATCCCTTAACCACAACAAATCTTATGTTGATAAGAAATTCCTTACAACCTGACTAAATTACATTACTTCTATTATGGGTTGCTCTCAAGGTGCTTTCCCTTTCATGTACATGGTTTTCCCAATTACCTCAAGATGTCTTAAAAATTCAGATTACCACTCTTTAATTAACAAAAGAATAAAAACTATTGTCGGTTGGCGAAATTTCTCCTTTTCTAGTCATCTTCCTCTTATCATACATGTTTCAACCTCCATACATATTCACTTACTCTCAGTTCAATGAGGACAAAGAGGAGATCACAACCCAAATCCAACTTCTTGATGAGTTTGTATGTACTACAGATGTTCAAATCATGCGAGCAAGAATGACCACTTCTCATTACCATTCAAATATTAGATCATTCGGCATCTAGCTGGAAAGATTCATTTATGCTTCTTGGATGGGTACTCAAAGTGTAATCAGATGACCATTAATCCTGAAGACCGAGACAATATCATGTTCACCACTATGTTTGGAGTGTAAACTTTCAAACAGACGCCTCTTGGTTTGCACGATGTTCCTGGTACATTCTAGAGATGCATGATACTCATCTTTTCAAATATGGAGGGTTATTTTTGAGAGGCCTTCATGGATAACTTTTCGGTCTATGGCAGACTACATGAAAATCATTCTTTGCAACATCAAACACTCTTTTTTCTACTTTTCTAGGGCCAAAATGATTTGAAAAATAATTATCATTGGGTTTCATAATCTACTATTGCAACTTTATGTACTTTGGGGGGGCTTAAATTTTGATATTCTAATTCCTTCCTCATCAACCTTAGGGACAAAAGAGCTTGGAACTGGATTATCGGTCCATACAATAAAAAACTAGAAAGCTTTTAATACAATTCAATCTATTCCTTTTTGAGCCAGCAAAGGTCATATATTCGAAGTAAACCAACCCTGCCCTATATAATACGATAAATACAGGATTAGAGATAATTACAAATCATATCCTATAATCTTTATACATCAGTCATAATGCCCGTGCACATCTAACAGCAGAGGACCCATTTTATCGCGGTAAGTCCCGTGATCTTTTTCCGCCGGCGATGATGAGCTATATGTCTCGGCAAATCCTATCGCATGATCTCACGTCCAAGGGTGTTAGTTGACCGTTTTTTCGGGGTTTGTGGGCGGTGCGTTAGTGATGCAACCCCTCTTCCGTCAGCATACCCTAACGTCTGCTCTCGAAACCCCACTCCCTCTCTTCAAAACCGCGTTCGATTAATTTATCGTTGGTATAATCCATCACTTCCTTGCAACTTCCCCGAACCTTCCTCATCTCCCACGCCACCCCTCTCTCTCGTCTCGTGTTAGATTTTCTATATATACTCCAAAAGGGAGGCCTTTATACGGTATATCCATCTCCGTATACAGCTCCTCCTCCAATCCCATCCACACCATGCAGATGGCCACCAAAAGGGTCCGCAGTCCATTCGATGAACTCCCCGATGAAGCTAGCAGCCAGCGCAGAAAGACCATTCCGTCTTTCCATGAGTACGCATCGAACCATCCATCATTTTACTTTGTTCCTTCTTGTCAGTCTTGCTAACATCGGAGTGCACCGATCGATGCAGCGAGATCAAGACGGTCATGATGACGCCGTCCGTGCAGAGCTTTGCCGGCGTTCTCGAGCCGATGCTCCGGCGAGTGGTATGGCATATATACGATGTGGCCAACCAAGATTAGAAACTTTTTTTTCTTGTTTAACGGAAGAAAATTGGATGTGTGTAGGTGCGAGACGAGGTGGAGAAGGCAATAGTTCATATACTTAAAAACCTCCCAAGGCAAATACATCCATCTGTGTATCCATATTCAATCAATAATATATTAATATCGATTTGTGAAATTGAATATGAGCTCACTTTAAATTTGAACTCTTGCAGGAGTGCTAGCGGCAAGCAATTGGAAGCTTCCCAATCGCCGAGTTTGAAGCTTATCTTCGAGCAGGAGCCGGCTCTCCCGATCTTCACCGGGAGCAAGATCGAGGATCTTGAGGGGAACCCACTCAAGCTTCAACTCGTCGACACCTCGGGCGGTAAGATCCACCCCTTACCTCCCGCCATCAAGATCGAGATCGTAGTCATCGACGGCGATTTCGCATCAGACGGGCGAGACAAGTGGACTAGAGAAGAATTTGATCAGAGCATTCTCAAAGAACGGAAGGGGCGACGTGCTCTCCTCCATGGCGAAGTTGCCCTGACGATGCGAGGTAGCACGGCCTCACTTGGTGACATAGCCATCACCGACAATTCCAGTTGGGTGCGCTCCCGTACTTTTCGAATAGGCGCGCGTGTGGCTCCTGGGAGCTGCAACGGGTTGCGGATCCAGGAATCGATCTCCGAGCGTTTTGTTGTCAAGGATCACCGTGGAGAATGTAAGCAAACTTATACTCGAGTACATAATATCGATGCTGCGACGATTCTGTTATCTTATTTTGTTGGGTTGTTGATGGATTACGGACAGCCTACAAGAAGAACCATCCTCCATCCCTCGGTGACGAAGTCTGGAGACTGGAGAGAATCGCGAAGGACGGCGCGTTCCACCAGCGACTGTCCGCCGAGAAAATCTACACTGTGGAAGACTTCCTCAAGCTTTGGGCGGTCAACCCTGCAGAGCTGAGACGGGTATGTATAATGAATATTTTTTACGCAAAATTGCAAACACGTCAAATTGTACAGAAAATGAGCATGTTCATCCAAATGTATGCAGATCATGGGCGGGGGCGCGGGGATGTCGGACAAGATTTGGGAAGTAACGACGGGCCACGCCAAGAACTGTGTCCTGGACAACCGGATCTACGTCTACCGTAAAACAGCCGATTACGCCGTCGCCGTCAACTCCGTGTGTGTGGTGTTGGGCAGCATAGTCGATGGAGTCATCTACGCCGATCGCGCAATCCCGTCCCCGCAGAGGGTGTGTACTCGTTACAGGGATGCATGTAGAGCTGACACCCAATTTCATGGTCTCTCGTTCTTAACCGGATCTTGATCATCTTATATATGCAGGGCATTGCGGAAGAGCTGGCCCGTGAGGCGTACGACTGTTGGGACTCCCTCGAGGTCTTCGAAGGGATATCGGTTGAAGAAGCTTTACTTCGACGTAATTACCCGTGCTGCTTAAGCTAAATTAGCCATGTTGCTTATAAGTAATCTCGAAGTCTAATATATATATATGATATCTTTTGGTTGGATGCAGCCCTGATGGAAGAAAAGATGGAATACATACCTGCCCTCCAGGATGGAGTCGTGATATCAAACTACCAAGCTGCGGAGTTTGAATTCAATGTGCTTGGAGCCTTCCCTGAGAATTTTGATGTGAATTGCTTCTCCGGGTGGCTCCCGAAGCCCGAATACCAAGCCGCAAATGTACAGCAGAGCATTGTGTATAATACGGTACCTGAGATCGCGTCGTCCGACGACGAAGGCTCCAGCCTCTCACAGGCATACTTCCTTAATTGAAGATGCACCAGATGATTCCCAGTTTTGGCATCTCACAGCTAGGAGGGGGAGCATTTAAGAGCATCCCACTGGCGCTCAAAAGAAATGTTTTTTTATTTTTAGTTTTTTTTGTGAAATGCAAGTGTGTGTACATATGAAATAAACACGGTTGAAGATCAGCCAGATGTACATAGTGTAGATTTTGATTGGGTTGGGTGGGTTAAGAGACCCGTTCTGCGAACGCCCAGTTCGCTCTTCTCCCTTCCTTGTTGATAAAGGTTGGAAGGCGGATTAGTGGCAGTGGCAGGAAACACCCGCCCTTTTTTTTCCTCTGTTTTTGTACATCTTGTTTATTGTAGCTTTCAACTTTTGAAGCACTGTGATGCTGCTGCCGTTTAATTATCGGTATATATCTTTCTCTTTCTTTTTATGGGTCATGACTCATGTTGGGTCTAGAGGTGAGCCGAAAAATCTGATCTGTTTTGCTGTCAGTAGTCTGGGTTGATGTGATTATAAATGTAATTGAACCGGAAGGAATGAACTGAAAATATTGGATGCCTTGTACATTTATGATATATGTTTTTGTTTATTTCTGATAGATGCAACAGTATGGTTGATACAGACAAGCAATTACTTACACCTTTGACTGCATTTAGTAGGTAGGGTGCTATGATTTGCGAGAGGTACCTACTCACCACCCCTCATATGTGAGATGGGTAACTTCCCCGTGCAAAGCCCATCTCCTTCATGCAAAGGGACCGGGTCCTCTGCTCTGGTGTTGCATCTGTTGTACCTGTATGAACCGCTCAATCAAAGTCGAGCTTGATCGAGCGGTTCACACGAGTACAGCAGATACAGCACTGCAACAGAGGATCCTCACTCTCATGCAAAACCCATGTCCAAAAAGGAGTAGCCGAGCAGATCCTTTTCTGTACAGCAGAAGACTGTTGTAAATAAGAAAGTGTACGCCCGAGCCATTCGAACAAATCGAACGATTCGCTTGAAATCTGGGTCTTTGTGGACTCTTACCGTACAAACCGCTCGATCTTGATCGAGCGGCTTGGGCACACTCCCCATTTACAGTAGTCCTTTGTTGTACAGTAGAGGATCTGATCTCGAGGAGTAAAGGTTGTAGAGCTGTAGACAGTGACGTTCATGCATTGTCGTCTTTCTAGATATTAATGCCTCCATCTACTTATCCCTCAAATTGAGACTCATGGATCCAAGTCATACATCAAACCACCACCACCTCCTCCTCCCATGTCCCCTCCTCTGCACCCTCAGGGACAGAGCAAGAAACTGGACTTAACAGGGGCACATGTCCAACTGTTATACTGAACTCTCATCTCTGGTTTAGATATCTATTAATTTCAATATCATTTCGCTAAAAATATCTTACATTTAAATGTGTGATGGAGGGTGGGTGGACAGGATGGGGTAGGCCTCCTACTCCACGAGTTTCCCCCATTTAATATAAGAGATTGGCCTCCTCAATTTAACTGTCCTTTAATTTTAGGAGAGAATGGCCATCTCCTTGATTGCATTGCATGTTGTTGCTTTATATTTTCAATAAATAGTAAAAAAGAATTGATTATATACTATAAATAGGTAATGAAATCTTTCTCTCTTCCACATGTCATTCATATATACTACCTCCTGAATTTTTTGAAGTTTATACGTGAGAAGGGGACTTCAAGGATATTAGCTGCATCAACAGGCTTGATTTATTTCAATTTTTTCATGATATTCATATGTGAATATATTCTAACTTGTTTATATCAATATTATTTTTTTACCTTGTAGATAAATAAGTTCATTCATCATGATACAAAATTTCATTGAAAAATTCATTATATGGTAAACATTAGAACCAGCCCAACTATACAATTTCACTACGCATAATTTACACAATACAATAAATTTGAATAATGTTTTGAATAATTTAATATCTATTAACATATCATTCGTAAATAAAATTATTCCACTCATCCCTTTCAAAATCATGTTTGATTTAATTCCAATGGTTATCATATTTTTTATTGTACCAGCAACGAATCATATAATAACAATTACCCGATGATTTCATTCGTCTCATCATTACTAAATTAGTAATGAGATGTATAAATTTTTAATGAAAGTTTCAACGGATAAATCGTCATGAACATTTAGCAATGAGTATGATATTTGTCGTGCATTGTAAGAAGATAATTTAATTTTACAATGAATAATATTTGTTGGTATAAATTTAACGTCGAAAGAAATGTCAATGAATATTCAAATTATTTGCAATCAAAAGTTAATTCTCTTGTAGTAGCACATGCATCGAGATATAAAAAACATGTAAGGTGGAGACTTCGAGAGAGACTAGCAGGCAGGGGTGGGGGGTCAAGCTTCCACTGGAGGGGAGGGATTCGACGGTGGACGAGCTTCCATGGTGAGGAGGGCTTCGAGCTTTGAACGGTGTCGGAGGCGGGGGAGCTCTTGCGGGCAAGGGGGAGGGGGACTTCGAGAGGGACTTGCAGGCGAGGGTGGCGGTCAACCTTCTGCCAGAGGGGAGGGATTCGACGATGAACGAGCTTCCATGGGGGGGAGGGCTTCGAGCTTCGAACGGTGTCGGGAGAGTGGGACTCTTGCGGGTGGGGGAGCTTCGAGAGGGACTTGCAGGCGGGGCTTCGTGGACAGGTTTCTACTTGGTCGGAGTGGAGGGGGCTCTTGCAAAAAGGGGGAGGGGGCTTCAATTGTGGTTGAAGGCGGGGTGTGTGTGGGTGGGGGTCAAGCTTCCACCGGAGTGGAGGGATTCGATGGTGGACGGGGAGGAAATCGGCGGTGGGGGGGAGGAGGTTACGTGGTGGGGGTTGGGCTTCGTTGCAGGAGGTCGGAGGAGGGGGATTGCCTGGTGGGGGACGAGCTTCTGACAGGAGGAAGTTGGTGGGGGTTGCCCGACTGGGGGAGGGGCCACTCTTAAATAATGGAAAATGAAAGGGTATAAAGTGTAAAATACTTAACAGATACTGTCATACTTAATGGAAATTGGGTGCAAATCAACGCAGGGTTACGAGTGTAAGAGTTAAATAAAATTCAAGATCATGGGTGTAATTCGTGATTATATAGGGTTTCTATGGTAATTACAAAATTACTCAGGATTATGGATGTAAATATCCTTAAAAAATTAGTTGCATCAAAAAATGTATCTCTATTCTATTTAGCCCCCCCCCAATCAAATATCCCGACTTCGTCCCTAAGGAACAAAATGTATTTTTATCTAAAATTTTTAACTTATATTTTTATATGGACAAAAAAAATCTAAAAAGTTGACAAAAATATATACTTTAAAACAAAATCAAAGCAACGTTATCAAGCTTTACCCATGTTTTTCTTACCAATTTGCACTATAAAATAAACCTCATATAGCTACAAAATATCTAGCTTTCCACGATAGAATTTCCATCGTGTAATACCTCCAGGATCCATATACTCAGCAATACGCATCCATAACATATGATTTTACATTTGAAATAGCAAATAGTATAACATATGCAGGAGAAAATTAAAGAATGAATAACAAGCAACACTTTTCCTTTCATTTTTCATTTATAATAGCATCTCCAAATATATATATATATATAATACCATAGAAATATAGCTACATGCATATAACTACATCATGTCTCTAAAAAAATTGTATAGGTACATAAAGGAAAAAAGGTAGAAACTAATTCTACCACAAAATAGAGTTGAACAAGTCGACCACAAGCAGCCTGCTGTTGTGGTTGTTGCATCTACGAACCTGTTGATTTCATGCAGATAAATTTATGAGCAAAAAATCCAGTACATATATAAATCAACAACTAGAATAGTAAAAAGTGTGAACAAGAAACAAATGTAAATACGCACAGTGTATAAATGAACTCCCCTTTCCCCAATACCCATTAAGGAACCCCAAGAAGAAAAATCATCTCACGCTAAGCAACTTCTACCTACTCGACTTATAACTCTAACAAAGATATGAATATGTAGTAACCACTAATTTTAATATAAAATAAGTAAAACCACAAAGGAAAAAATATAACCCAAGTCCACATTCCATCGGTAAAGTTTTTGACGGAAGGATAAGTAGGGGTACAATCTAATTTGATATATTTGATATTGGATAATTCATCATTAATCACATAGGTTCACGGTTTTTCATTCAACACTCTCAGTGTCTATCCTCAGAGGGATGAATGATGCCACTTTTGTGCGGGGTCAGCATCTATAAGTACCTAGAAGTCACGTCTGTGAAGAAAGATGAGCTTGGACTACAGCTTACATGCGAGGCCAACACCTATGAGTACCTAGAAGTTACGTCGATGAAGAAATATAAGCTTGGACTATAGCTTAATGCGACTTAGTGTCACACAGTCTCAAGAGATTCACATAGAGCACGTAAGCCTCATCGGCATCCAGAAAACATACAAAACACAATGCACAACACAAAGCATAATGGCACATAGCCGAGGGCACATAGCCGCTTGACGTTATGATAGAAAAGTCAGTAAGATGCAAAGAAGAGCACAAAGCAATGCACACAACACACGGTGAGCTAAGGGAGCGTTATCTCTTGACGAGATTATTTACGGTTGTCCAAGTTTCTATTTGAATTTTCAAGGAGGCATGCTTCTCCTTGGAGGTTTATTTTTATTTATCGTTAAATAAAACTCAGATAAATTCTAATAAGATCACTTAAGCATTAAGTCGACTTGGGTCAAATAGTTGTATCTCGTGGTTATTCGTGATTCTCATATCATGTGCATATTATTCAAGCAAGTAAGTTAATATAACTCACATAGAGGATATAAGTCACTGAGGAAATTTAGTCCCCTAAATTGTTTCATTAGTAATTCCATCTAGATCGATGTGAAAATCATACTACAAATCCATATTCGTACTACTAATTAATTCCATTCAAATCTGTGTTTATCGTAATTACCCGTATAAATATAGTTAAGCATGCTTATTCTACTTTCCACGGATTCGCTCACCATGGATTTTACATTCCACGGATTTATTCATCATGGATACATGTTGTTGTAATTATTTTTATCGAGAGGCTTTATATAATAAAACAAATAGGGACACCATGGGTATTGATGAAAATCCACAACTCAATTTACGAATGGGGGCAACTATCTCCTACTTCCTTTTTTTAATTATATTTATTGACTCCCAGGATTTCATAACAAAGAAAGACCATCACGAGGTATTTTAAGCAAAAGCGCAACTTATGATGACGTGACATTTTTGCCCAAGTTGTAATGATGGAAATAGAGGAAAGGGATCTTACTTAACGAAGAAGGTAACTTACCTGCTTCATTCTCATTTTTCTCATTTTTTATTCTTTTGAAAAATACTTCCGTGGATTTTCATAACTATATCCCTCTAATATGTCATTCAAATTTCATTGGAAACAGAGATTCCTATGTCATCCATCCATAACAGGTAATTTACAGCAAATCTAAGACCTTTAAAATTACATGTTCTGGATGGAGGTCATAGGAGAAACCTGCTAGAATGATGTTAAGCTTCAGCAAATGATGAAGATTCATGAGAACATGGAACTGAAATGAGGTAAATGGGAAATGAGGTATGTTGGAAAAGAAAAGAGCCCACCCATGTGTTTAGTACCACATGGTGGAGCGGTCACTATTGGGTCTGTCCGTGGGTAGGGGTGCTAATCGAATCGAATACATTCGAATCCACCTAGATTCAGATTCAATTCATTATAAAATTTTCGAATCCGAATCGAATATTAAACGAATTTCTAATCTAGATTGAAATTCAATTCATTTGGAGTTTGGAATATTCAAATTCGATTCATTTTGTATCGAATTAGAATTTTATTTAATAGTGTAACTAATAATAAAAAATTTATATTAATAATATTCTAAGTTTCAAAGAATTGATTGGACTTTGTGATACTAATTTATCAAAAAAATAAGATAAGTAAAAAACTTTTAACATAAATTGTGAAATTCAATAGATGATATAAATTGCATTAAAGAACAAAACTTTTGTCGTTCATATATGTCTCTTGCAATCCTCATTTACATTTTTTGTACCTATGGTGAATTGAATATATAAAGAAAAATAATTATTGACATCTTGATAAATCATTGATCTTTTCTTTTTATACCTATGATGGAAATTCAATCAATGCATCTCTACCTTTTAACAAACACTCCACCACCTTTCTTATTTTTTTTGGTAAATTATTCACAAACCATTGATCTTTTCTTTCTTTCAATCTTGTTAATTATTTCAGGATTCAATTTTTCTATTTCTTCACCCTCTTCTTCCACTTTTTCATTAATATCATCATCATGCCCAATAACCCTCTTATGGATACTATCTTGAGAAGATGGTATGTTTGAATTAGACTCCTAAAAATAAAATGAAAACACATACTCAACTATATTTTAAATTCCATACTAATATAGAAATACAAAATATAGATTAATAGATATACATGTCCAAAACAATAACCAGAAGATTTTGTTCCACGTTCTCTGACAATCTTCCATATATTTCCCCCCATTGTGACATATCTCCATGATATCTAAGAAAAAAATCACTAAATTCCATCAGAATCATAAAAGGTCGACGTGAAGTGACTTATGGAGTTGAATCTCGCATCTGAGGTGTATAAAACCGACAGATCTGACTAAGAACTCAGTTGGTATGGCTCTAATCTTCATTTTTCTATTATGTAACATTTTTTGTACATCAATCATGAACAGCTCATGCTTACCTCATTTCAATGCATTCATATGGGGGTATAGTTGGGCTTATTAAAGATTATGATCACTACAAAAAAAGCGCGATTGGCGTGCACACAATGGGGTGCACTGGGCGAGCACATGTGCTCGCCCGCAGCCGAGCGAGCACTTAGGTTGCACATGTGCTCGCCATCCTGATCGCCCTTTTGAATCTGGAGGCGCGGTTATATTTTCGTTGATGGGCGAGCACTTTAATAGCACACGTGCTCCCCAAATGTGCTCGCCCAGTTGAAAATCAAGGCGCGATCAAATAAGCGCGTGTCAATTTTCCTGGCGAGCACCTAACGAGCACTAGGCGAGCACATAAGTGTGCTCGCCCGCGCCCGTAAACAGAACGTCGGGCGCCCCCTTTCCTCATTCCTGCGCGACTTCTTCCCTGTTTTCCTCTCCTCCGGCGATTTTTGCTTGGCCGCGCCCGCGTCGAGGGAGTTCCGTTTGACCACTATCTCACACATACACCCTTCGTTAGGTATATCTTATAATCCTTTCTCTTTTTTTTTGTGTATTTCATTAGTTTTTATACTTGTTTTAGATATTAGGGTTTTGATGTTGTTGATGGTTTTGTTCTTAAAGTTATGCTTATGCTTCATGTAATCTTGTTGCTTATGCTTCATGTAGTTGTTTAATATATAGTTGTTGTTAGATTTGAA